>JALJCO010009659.1:0-42187 GCA_023101725.1 Atherinomorus stipes
TATTTACAGAACAGCCCTCAGAATTGAGGTTCAATATTTCTGATCGCAAAATCATAAAGGAACTATTTACAGATTTTTTTTTTTTTAACTCAGAACATGAGTATTTTTATCTAAGTGCATGAATGAACACAACGTATGCAGTTGGAAATTATGAACTACAAAGTATGCATTAACAAGTTGTCATACTCAGCACAACATTATTTTTTATTATTATTTTTATGATCAAACTGTGATTTTCAATTATTTATTTTTATTACACAACATTCTTGGCTTTTTTTCCCCAAAGTTAAACAATGTTGATTAAGGTGTGTGTGTTTGGGTGTGCATGTGTGTGATTGTGTGAGAGGAGAGAGAAGTTTTTCTACTGACCAAATAGCCCTATGCTGTTTTTCAGATCTTCATTTACTTTAATGAAGACTAGTTGTTCCACATGGCTAGGGATTAGGTTTGCTCGCTGTGGACTGACCACATTTCCAGCCGTGCTAAAAACACGCTCAGACTGGACACTGGTGGGTGGGCAACTGAGATGCTGCAGTGCAAAGCGTGTCAAATTGGGCCAGCACTGGAACTTGCCCGACCAGTATTTTACTGGGTCATCAGTAAGGCTGATGTCTCCATCTGCCAGGTAAGCCTCCACATCGCCTGATGGCAAATGTGTCTTCATTGGAGTAGCTAATTTCTTTTTCTGCAGAAAAGACATGACTGAAGTGCTGCTGGTTGCAGGTGTCTCCACTGTGTTTTTTGCAGGTGCAGCTACAGGGTCACAGAGGTCCATTCTATGGAGTAATGTCCTCTTCAGAGTATCCACATCAACACTGTTTGGGAAACAGCTGGCCTTATATCTGGGGTCAAGGAGAGTGGCGACCAGAAATGTGGCGTTTGCAAAGATGGGTTCAAAACGCCATTGTAGTTCTTTGCTCAGATTGGCTGCGAGTTTCCTTGCTGCTGCTCCTAACTTTTCCCTGGACTCAGCTGCACCATTCTGAGCCTGCCTCTCTGTGGCATCCTGATCATCATCATCAGCCATGACATGATCAGAGTCATCCTCAGATTCTTCACCAGCTGCAGGACACCCCAAATGCAGTGATCTGATGATGGAGCCCAAGCCATGCAGTAGGGGGATGACCTCAGAGATGGAGGCGCTGTGTTTTGAGAGCGCCCTTGTGACCTCCTCAAAAGGACTCAGAACACTCAGCATGTCTGATGCCAACCTCCACTCATTTGGGTAGATGACTGTTGGAGCTCTACCCATGTTAGATTCCTGTGTCATTATCTGCACAGCCCTGCGCTGCTCCACCAGCCGCTGGAGCATGTAGAACGTATAGTTCCACCTTGTTTTTATGTCTGTTATGAGAGTGTGCTGGGGAAGGTTTAACTGTGTTTGCAGCTCATGTAGTCTGTTGTTGGCTTTGCTTGAGCGATGAATATAGCCAGAGATGCTCCTGGCTTTGGACAGAAGAGATGTCACGATCCTGTCCTGCTCCAGCGCCTTCATTACCACCAAGTGAAGTGTATGGGATATGCAACGGATGTGGCCAAATTCATTTAAAGCCTTCACCATGTTGGCTGCATTATCTGACACAACAAACTTCACTCTAACAGGCTGTCCAACAGACTCTTCCCACTCTCTCATCTTTTCTTTCAGGCAGCACAGAATGTTGTTTGCTGTGTGCTCAGTGTCCAGCACACCAACATTTAGCAGCCCTGCTTTCCTCTGCATTGATGATTCCCCCACACGTTCACACCAGTGCCCAGTTATACAGAGGTATGCATGGGCATTGTGGTTGCTGGTCCAGAGATCAGTAGTGAGGTTGATGACACCTCCATCAGCTGCCTTGAGTGACTGGACCAGCTCCCCTCTCATTGCTTCATACAGCTCAGGCACTACAGTTCTACTGAAATGCTGCCTTGATGGGATCTTATACTTGGGCTCTAAAAAGGCAACAAGAGACTTGAAACCTCTTCGCTCCACCACAGAGAACGGCTCAAGATCAGTGCAGATCATTTTACCAATCATCTCCGTGATTTTTTTTTGACCGAGGATGATTTGCGGAGAATGGCTGCTTTGCTGCAAATGCAGTGAGTATTGGTGAAGAGGAGGAAGATAAGCCCTTAGCAGTACCCAGCTGAACACTAGTGTCCTGAGAAGGAAGGCTGCCAGGAGAGGTGGAGGAGGTGGCTGATACAGCAGGCTTTTTCATGTGATGGACATATAACAGATGGTTATGAAGGGATGTTGTATTGTAATGCTTTGGATCTCTACCTCTACTTATTTTGGACTTGCAAAGCTTACACATGGCTTTGGAGGGATCATTTTCACAAACAGTGAAAGAGTCCCAGACTGCAGAGATCCTTTTGGTTTTTGGTGGAGGAGGACCTCCAGCACCAGAAGCAATATTGTTCTCAGTGGGGGAAAGGTGGGGGCTTGCACGACTGCTATTGTGAGTCATATTGCCTGGTTCAGTGTCAGCTGAAGCTGAAGTACCCTCTGTATCACTCATTGTATGAGAGAAAGAAAAAGAGAGAGAGAGAGCGCGAGCGCAGCCGGTTTAAAAAAAAAAAAAAAAAAACCCGACCAGAGTGGAGGCGGTGACCAACGTAACACAAGCGGTTTCAGCTCCGTCTTGTCGAATGCACAGAGTACGTTGTGAAAAAGTTCACCAAGTAACTATAAATAACGCAAAAAGTACCGAAATAGAGGCGAGCTGAAGAGAAATTAAGGAGTACGAAAGAGCAACGTGATCAAGAGTCACACTTAGCAGAGAGATCAGTCACTGTCGCTGTGTGTGCGCGAGTGAAGCTGAAGCACAACTTGCTGCAGAGATGTGTGTCTAACGGTCTGGTCTGTGTGGGGAGGGGCGGGCGCTGTGTGTGACTGGTCAATCGCAAAGCGGGAAGACAGTTATCAAATGAGGATTCTCCTTCAGCACGAGCACGGATATTGACGAGTTTTACTCGTATCATGCTCGTACTCGTCAAAAATGCTCTATCCGTACCGGATACTCGTTTGAAACGAGGATCCGGCTCATCCCTAATGGCTACCTTTGAGTTCCTGCAATATATATATATATATATATATATATATATATATATATATATATATGTATATGTTTTTTATTTTATTCTATTTTTTATTGAAGCATTTTGGTTGCTTGAAAAGCTAGATGAATCTAATCCATTGTTATTCAGATCGTCAGCTTGGCTCCAAGTCTATCACTCTTTGTGCATGCATGTGGAGCGAATACTGGACAATATTTCTTTTTTACCCACAGCCTACACGTGGAAGCTGTGGTGGAGGGGCTCAAAACAGAGAGGTACCCTGCAGTGATCAGGGCAGCAGCATTTGTGGCAGCATCCATGAGGCAAAGATCAGGGGAGGAAGTCTGCAGCTTAAATAGACCCCCCAGACTGGATGGCTGCGTTTGAAATGTTCGGGGCAGATCACATGTGCAGCTGGAGCTGTGTGCCTAAACCAGCTCGCGGCGCCTTTCACTGTGCCGCTTTCAATCAATCAAACTTTATTTATATAGCAGATTTCCAGCAGATTGGAAATCAAAGTGCTAAACAGAAATAAAAGTATGTAGAGATAATAGAATTTGTCACAAAAACAAGTTGGGGATAAGCATGACATTTTAAAAATCTGAAATAATGAGACAAAATAAAGAAAAAGTTAAAACCAAATTTACTTTACATTAGTCCATAGCAAGAACTGTATGGGGTTATTTTTTTTCCAGCCCAGCTAACCTCCAGGTGCATATTTAAGTATTCTTTTGTCTGATGTCCAATTTTCTCATCAGTTTATGGCACAAAGTAATTTATAGATAATGAACCCACAGCGTGTCAGGATGATCCCATGGGGCTGCTGATACAGGATACAGGAATCACAGAAGTTGTACATTTGTGGAGGAGAGAATCTTTTGTTGAAGTACTAAAGAAAGTGCATCCATAGAAAGTTGAACTTTTCTATGGAATTAATAAACAACAATGTTTAGTTAAAGATTACATCTTTTATGGAAGCTGAACAAAACTCCTTGGAAGAAAAGTAAACTCATAAATATGATCTATTTTCTTTTATAATTGAGTTTATTTTAAGATTTTTAAAAAGAGAATATAGATCTTTGAGCTCTCATCCTTTTTTTATTTTCAGAAACAACTGTAAAATTGACCTGAAAATCTGTACAAATAATCAAAATTTGCCCTGTTATGCATTCCAACTATAACATTTATAGATATTTTAATGTTACTGTTATGATATTGATTTATTTTATAGATACTATTTTTATTTCTGACATACTACCTAACACTTGTAAGTTATTTGTTACAAGCTTTGCATCAAGCTTAGACTTAAAAGGAAAATGTGTCATTTTTGAAGTGAGGTTGTGTCAAATATTAATGAGGGGTCAATGTTTTGCCATCAGTAGACCGGAGTCAGAATGGTCCCCATTTGAAGAGGCAGGGCGGAAATTTAATGGAGGAGCCAAGCAAACAGCTACTCACTAACAGGCCACAGACGAAGAGAATGGATTGTTTCCATTGAAAGGATCTGGGTGAAAGTTAAAAAAAAAAAAAAAAACATTTCAAATTTTAATTATCGTTAAAACCGTGATTGATTACTGCACTTTGAAAAACTCCCAGTGATGCTGCTCATTGGCTCGAAAAGCAGCAGCAGTCCCAGTTTGCAATGTTTAATTTATGAAAACATGGCGGAGGGCAACAAAGGCACCCACGTGAACAGCTCTCTTGAGATTTTTCCCCCTTTAAAAGGACAAAGTTTAGACCCATTTTGGATACTTTTAAAGAAGCTGGGGTTTTTTTCTATAATACTGCGATAATAATGATAACCGTGATCATTTTGGTCACAATAATCGTGACATTAAAGACACACAACGGAACTTTTAGCAGTTTTCTCAGTGACGCGCCCCCTATCGGCGGCTAAACTAGCATCCATCTTGTTCGTACCTGTACTGTAAGCTCACTCCAGCCGGTAAAAGACAGTCTTATCTTGACTCTTGTTCTGTCCCTTCCTCTGTTTCTTTTCCTCTCTTCCTCCGGTGATGTTTCCTTGCGTTTCTTTACCGAATTCGACATGATGCGCATTCAAAACACCCGCGATGTTGATCCCTGGTTTACATCCGGTTGCTAGTGAGTGACGCGGTGCTGCAACCAATAGTCGGCTGCAACGTCACGGTCGCGTCCCGGATGGAAATCTTACATAGTGCTGTTTCTGAGCCCCGGGACGGCTCTGGGCACTGACAGCTCGAAAATGCGCAAAATGAATGTTGGTGTGACATTAAAACGAGTCAGAAACACAGATTTTTAAGGTCTAAAAGTTACGTTGTGTGTCTTTAAATTTTCATATCGTTACATCTCTAGTAGGCCACTGTAGTTATAAAGTTATACTGTTAAAAAGTACTATTTGAGGGAAAAGTCTCCTGGAGAAAGAGCTCTGCTTTCTGTCCACGGTGTGATGGAGAGGGTGGTCGAGGTTATCGTATGCAGCTACCATGGATATAACATATACGGTAAGTTGAATCCATGTACACGTTTTCCACATTTGTAAATTCTTAAAGTTCTAATTCACCTGCTTGCGTTGACGAATCTCTGCTGATATTCAGTAGGTTTCACTATCTAGCTGGACTTTAGCAGGAGCCTTGGTAATAAGTTACTGTATAGTCCAAAATGAAAATGTGCTGCAGAAGTCTGATGAATAAAAGAAGTAGTTGATGAGCCCCACATCTTTCAAATCCTCTCTCCAGCAGAGGATATTAAATACATCCTGCTCGTGAGATGCATGCAGCCTGGTAATATCCTTGCAGGATTTGCAGTCCTTGCTCCTGAACTTTCAGTCTATCTGTGCATGCAATTAGGTGAGCCGCAGCTTGATTTGTTCCATTTCTCTTAATGTTAGTTGCAGCTTTAGCAGTTCTCCTGCTTTCTTATTGCCCCTGACTCAAGTAATAAAGGCCATTCTGATGCTTTCCAGTGACTTGAATATAGAACTACTCTCTCATCACCGCAGGAGTAGTTTTGCTTAGGGATGTGATCACTGTGAGCAACAGTAATATAAAATCTTGAGATAGTCCACTCACGGAAACTAGTTGAAGATGTACCACACAGCATTTGCAATACAAAGCAGCTGATATTCCAGATTTTACCCTCCTGTAACCTGCATGCTCTACACAGAACATGGTTTTCTAAACTCAGCTGTCATTGACATGAATCTTGACATCTCATTTAAACGATTTCCTCTCGCTCAGATGTCACTGCAGCTTTTTTCATAATGCACCTCGCACTTGCTCGTTGAAGAGACTGAGTTGTCTCGAGTTCCTCCGAGTGTCAACCTGCAGACTATTAAAGCACCGTCAGACTGGAGGCTTCAGCCAGGGAGCTGGTACTTTTATGAGTTGCCTGTGGCCCTGTGAGGAGCTTCAACAACTGGCCACAGAATGGCAGGTGATTTAATATGGCTGGAAGAAATCAGGTTATATGGATAATCCTCTCTCACTCGCATACATCAACAGCCTCACTGGATCCTTTATGCCATTGTTCTTTATTCTCAAAGCTGTTGGGGGATGGACTTCTGAGGGAAACAGCTTTGTAACATGAACAGAAAAAGTGTTTTTAGTTTGAAAAGCTCCTCATTAACGATGGAATATTGAAGCAGAAATAGGAGTTTTGTGGGGTAATGCTTTAAAAGGTGAATCTTTAAGTTTACGAATCAAAGCAGCAAAGGCAAAGTGGGAAAAATAGCACATGTTATTTAAATACAAACTGAATAGATCCAAGGTGGCAAACAGTCTGTGAATGTTTGGTTGTTGTGATTAAAGTTAACAAGAGTCAGTGGTAGCATTAAATGAAGCTGGATAAGGTCACATAAAGACCCTGGAAAGTCCTGATCACAGATTTAATCTGAGTGCAACAATCTTTCTGATCTAATATTGACAGGATCTATATTTCTCCATAAAGAGCATGTATCTATTAAGAAGAGGTCATTATTTTCTAAAAGCCCTACATGTTGTTTTTGGACAGCAAATGAGAGGCCCACCTCACCCTGTTTCGTCATATTCAGGTAACATCGGCCTCATTAGTCCGATTTAACATTACATTGGGGGGATGGGGGGGCTATTTCATTGTAGACCAGAGTGTGTGTGTATTTTAATTTGTAATTTTATTTAGGATCTCTATTAGCTGTTGCCATGGCAAGCAGCCAGTCTTCCTGGGGTCCAACTTAAAAACATACGGTAAAAAGAACAGTCACAAATACAAAATTTCCAAAAATTGGCATTTCTCAACACACAGCAGTTCATAAATTATCAGAGAACGCACAAAAATTGAAATAAAATCAAGTTAAATAAAACAGCCAGTAAATGGGGTGATAAAATATGTGTTCTTGGAGAAGCTTACGTTTTATTTGTTGATGTAAATTGTTGTGAAAATTGAAAAACTGTGAAACCGCTAGTACAGGGTTTCCCAATCCTGGTCCTCAGGGACCCCTGCCCTGCATGTATTCCAGGTTTCCAACTCCACCACACCTGATTCAGATCAACTCAACTGCTCATCAACTTCTTTGCAAGCAGCTAACGAGCCATTCATCTGAGTCAGGTGTGTTGAAGTAGGAACATCTAGAAAACCAGCAGGGGTGGGGTCCATGAGGACCAGGGTTGGGAAACCCTGTACTAGTGTGTTTAAAACATGTTAAAGGGCCCATTTTATGCGAATTGATTTTTATAAGTGTTTGCAATGGTCTTATGGGGTATTTTAACTTTTGGATCAGCGTGATCTGGGAAGTTTTACCAGTCACTACAGGCACAAATGAAAAATGCCCCAAAATAGCCTTTTTTTTTCAGCAAGAAGACAACGATATGATGTCGTGTAAATCCTTCATGGATGGGTAGTACGTGGTCACTAGTCACTTTTTCCTGCTCCGTATGGAGCAGAGGACAGCCACCGTCACCGAAAGTGCATCCTTTGCTATGATTGATTGGTATAAATAAAAGACATTGAACCTTGTTTGCCATTAGCATGTAAGCTTGCATGAAGCCACGTGGTTGAATCAAATTCTTGGTGGAAAAGAAACCCAATGGCAGGATGAATCAGACAAGAGGAAAAACAAACAAACAAACAAAAAAAAACTGCTTTATTAAAAACCAAAAGCATGATGACAGGTCAACATTCATGCAACGAAATTAACATATAATAAATAAACAACAAATAAACGACAAAAGACAGTATATAGGTCAAAGGAAACAGATTTTTTTCCAGCCATGAAGAATGAAAGAACATAAAGTTTCTGACAGTAAACAAAGGAAATTGGTGGTAAATATGTCGAGGGAAGTGATGACCAACACGACGCAGGTGGGTGTCAATCAGTAACAACACCTGGTGTGAAACAAGAGCATGAGCAAAATTCAAGAGTATATACGAGGACACAAGCTGTGTGAATGAGTCATGCTAACGAAGACGAAGATGCTGCAAAATAAAACAGGAGTAAGCAAAAATAAAACACAGATGAAGGTAACTAAAACACAGCACTTTAGCCAAGAAATAACTGGACAGAAAACTTGCCTTTTTTTTTCTTTTTACCACTTTAAATAACTAGAAAATGCTACAAAAGTACAGTCTATTTACCATTTTCTTATAATTTTACATATATTTCTCTGTTTCTGCTCCAAACATCTGCAATATTGTGAACTTTTCTATCCTTTGAGACAGCTGTGTATAAATGGAAAAACCAGTTAAGGGAAAAAAACTCATGTTTTTATCATATATTCACTAGTCCTGCTGAGCATTTTTTGGTTTAAAAGACATGTAATAGATACCTCATGGTCCTTAGATGGCTAGGCTAAAATCGGTATACCACTGGTCTAAAAATGAAAGTTTTAGCCGTATAAGCTAAGACTAGCTTAGACTGAATCTAAACTGCACTGTTCATTTATCAATGACTGGATGTTTTGATCCAACATTTGGCTATCATTTATACACCCCACAGTTGTTTTTTTTGTTTGTTTTTTTTTTTTATTTAATATTTAAATATAATGGATTAAATTATAACATCTAGATTCGCGCTAAAATATAGACCAATTACAGTTGGGTGAATTTCGGTCTAAACTTAGACGAGACATCTAATAGACGTCTTTGGCTCAGTGGGGTTGCTTAGGAATTGCTAGGTTTAAAAATACCTAGTTCCTTTACAGAGAACATGTAAAGCTCATCTGAGGCCCTTTAAGCCGCTATTGTGATCCGATCCTGCTTAAAGGGGAAGTTTGTTTTTTTTCAATCTGGACCTATTTTCTAGCATAAAAATACATTCATTTACTCACCCAGACAGTTTTGGTGCAACTTGAATTTCTTCAGGAGATATTTAGATCCACTCAAGATCAGCGTATGTCCAATATAATAGAAGTGATGGGGCAACCGCGTGCAACCTCTAAATAAGGCATTATCTGCCACAAACTCCTTCATTTCACCAATTGTTTCTTACGAAGCTTAAGTCGGACCCCCCTTGTGAGCATGCAGCAGCTTTTTTGTGGTGATTCGTCCTTATTTACAGACATTTACTTGTTATGGTGTCGAATAATAGTGACGTCATCAAAGCCGCTGCAGTAAAAATGTCTGTAAATAAGGACGAATCACCACAAAAAATCTGCCTCGAGCTCATGGGGGGGTCCGACTAATGTTTCGTAACATTTCATTGATGAAATGAAGGAGTTTGTTACAGATAATGCCTTATTTAGAGGCTGCGCGTGGTTGCCCCATCACTTCCATTATATTGGACATACGCTGATCTGGAGTGGATCTAAATATCTCCCGAAGGAATTCAAGCTGCACCAAAACTGTCTGGGTGAGTAAACGGATGTATTTCATGCCAGAAAATAGGTCCAGATAAAAAAAAAAACTTTCCCTTTAACCCGGGTAGCAGGCAGGCTCTGGGACCCAGTCAAACTCTTGCCTATGATCATAACTCTCCTTTTAAGGAAGCCAGATTTCATTACTTTAAAAATGAGCTGATTCGACAATCAAAGAACAATCCAAAATAGAGCTAATTAGTTTCAGTGGAGGACTTGACTGTCACCTTTTGGACTAGCAGCCTCCAAGGCTTTTCAATAATGCTAAGAATATGCAGAAAGAGAATCCTTGAAAAGTATTTGTCAGTTCTTTGGCTGACAAATAACAGCTTCAATTCAAAAGCTCTGAAGGCATCAGCTTAGTGAGGTTTTACATTTTGAGCATCAGTTTAGAAAACAATGGTTTGAATCCCATTTTCAGTGTCGAGCATCAGAACTGTGAGCAGATCCAGGAATTAAAATGGAATTCTTCCAACACTCTTCATGGTACATGAAATTATAACTAGCTAACTCTTAATGGTTGTAATGTGATGCTTTACAGTTGTTCCAAACAAAGTGATGTGCAACAAGGTGTCAAAAGCCAGAGATCAAAGCTGGGGTTTTGGCTCCCCAGCAGCAGGTCCACACTACCCACACCCATTTGACTAAAATGATGATAAAAAAAAAAAGCCTGTGGGCCAGAGTGTGACTGTGAATATAAATCACACAGATTCTTACATGTGCTCAGCCTCTCGCTGATGAATAATAGCAGCCTGTTTATGCGTGCCTTATTAAATTGACGTGGTATGTGGACATGGGCAGGTGCTGCCAGCAGGACAGCAGTTTATAAATAGGGATGAGAGGCCATTTGGAATAGCAACAAGGTTTCAGGAACATGACTGAGCATCAAACTAAATTCGCCGGTCAGGGATCTCCATCTTGTATTAGCAAGAAGCAGCAACAGTTGTGAGTCAGTAGTTTCTTGAGGTAGAGACGCTCAGGTCTGTTTGGATACTTGAACAGTTAAAGGTGGGGTGGATGATGTTTTCTAGGAGCATTTTTTACTATATTGATGCTTTGCAGTTGGTGACGTCACCTACGCATTCCACTTACTGTAAGTGTCGCCATATCGAGTACAGAACTCAGAGTAGAATAGACCTTTTCCCCAAAAACCGGAAGTATGTAACCGTTGGGACTGTTGTCCTCCTGTGAGGACCAGACTTCAGTCAAGCATCAAAAATGGAATCGTGTTTCCACTCTGGATATTACTATATTATATATTATTTCCGCAGCTACTTGCTCTGATAAATACACTAAAAAGTAAAAACCAATGTGGATCAAGTCATGGAGGCGTCAATATTTGCAGTGTGGACTTTTTACACTGCAAAGTGAGTTGGAGATGAGCCAATTACAGTATAAACGCGGTTTATCCACTTTAGACTAGCATGCTAACACGCTATCCACTCAGCTGTTTCCCGGTGTCTTTACTGACTCGCTCATTAACTCTCGGGATGCATATTCCTGCACTCAGGGGGCATAGTTTTTATTTGGGGCAGGGGAGTAATCTGAGGAAAAGGGGTTCTGGACTTTTGAAATGTGTTTTCTCTAACCGTTTTTCCAGGATCTCCCATAACCATTTAAGTTCTGGTCTTGGGTTCATCGTTGTTCTTTTTCATTTCATTTGCACAACTTATTCTACACGGCCATTCTTCTTTGAAAAGGGAGTTCACTGTTTACATTGCATTGTTGGATGAATATCCAGCTGTTGCACTGTAGCGTACAACTGCAGGCAGATGCTATGCAAGGACACTCAACAGGGGATGGTATTTGCTGTCACATCATTAATTAAAACTGCTGGCGGCTGCTCTTTTTTGGACCCAAACTCTTTGTTTCCGCGCACTGTTTTTAAATGAATTAGTCTAATAAATAAGCAGATTTGCTGCAGTCCTTTGCAAATATCGACTCATAGCTTGCATACATTTTGTGCTTTTATTAATGTGAAGTACAGTGTCTGTGTTTTCCTTGTGAAGTTTTTTTTTTAGTTGTATTTTTTGTGAGAAAAGTGCAGTGAAATGTATTCATTGTCATCTTGTGTTTCATGACATTAATGTCAGAAAGAGGTCATTCCACAAATGTAGTGTCTAAGAAAGCAACATTTTTAGTACTTTCTGTTTAAGAGCTTCTATAATCACCAGAATCAAAAAGGTTTGTGCAAGTGATTGGCCAGACACTGTCTTTTTAAATTATTATTATTATTTTAGAGAGAAAGAATTACAATCTCAATCACTGTCACATATTTTACCTTCTATCAGAATAAACTAAACTGAACTGAGTGAAGTTGCATTTAACTTTTGCAGCAAGCATTCATAGTTTTCTTTCTTGAACTTTTTAACAAGCTGACACAGACAAGAAGTTAGCCTGAAGTTGAATATGTATGGGGCAGTTATGTTGCTAAGCTAAAAAGCTAAAAACCACACTCTCCATGCACAGAACAATGATGCAAACACCAGGTGTTTCTCAGCAGGGTACATAAATGAATACACACAGACGCACATTTCACCCATAAATTAAGGATAAACATGTCACCTACCACCTCCGCACAGCAATCTCATCTGAGGAAACATGCTGCCTGCGTTTCCACTTAGTCGACATTTTACACGGCCTGTATGTGACAGCTGTGACACAACTGTCACATAAACAATTGCATATAATACAGCAGAACCAATCTCATTTGATTAGAGAATGGGAATTTACTTTGGTCTAATAAGGGCAGGTAAAATCTTTCTTCCATATGAAGACATTTCCTTTGAATAGTCAGTAAAGAAGAAGGCTTTAATCTGCATTAAGCTTTCACCCACATTCTCATTAAATCATTGTGTGGTTAAGTAGGCTTAAAAGATGCAAGCAGATGCAAATAAAAGGAACCAATGACAGCAAAGTGAATTAGCCAACAGGGGATCTGAGTCTAATCTATCAAAAATAAATACAGGTCAGTGTAATTGTCTTAGGCTTCTGTGATTAGAAAAAGCAATCTGGATCCATCAGGTGACTGGTTCAGCAGCTTCTTTAGTAGCCTGCAAATATGACAAGCCAGTGCAGTATGATGCAACTGGGACAAAGCTTCCAATACAGAGCCTGAATGCAGCCTTTTCTGCATGTTCGCTCATTTCTGTTGGGGTTAAACTTCCTTACAGAGCTCATTAATTTTACCTTCAACTGTCAAAGTAAACCAAAGGCAACAGGGAGCGACTGGAAACACATGGAAGCACAAAATTCATGTGCTACAGGTAGTCAGACCTTTTAAAAGACATACTGTCATTTAATCACTCTGGCTAGAAAGAGCCATAAGCAACTATAATTACTGTTCACCTCTTGCAGACATCCTTGATGAAATCTAATAAAGCACATGAGATTTGATTTGACACATATATTTTTCACCTTTTTTAAAAATCTTTATCTGAAAAACATATAAAAGAAACATCTTAATTCTGTATTATTTTTACCCCAGTATTGATCATTTATCTACTAATGTTTATGAATATTTAGGGTGAATTCCTTTTCTCCCATTAGTCCTAGCCCTTGGCCCTACTGTAACCCTTTGCTTTGTGTGTTCATGTGAAGAGGTAGTGGTGTCCTGATACTGGTTCCGAACATGGGTGAGGGAGAACTGGTCGGGCTATCTGGCCCTCAAACCTGAGATTTTCTAGGGGTACACTAGAAAACGAGTACTACGATACTGTATTACCCACAATTTTATGTGAAATGCGGGAAAAATGGCGAGGAAATCTGTAGCAGCAGCCAAAGAAATGCACAAATGTATTTTTTTGTAAATGAAATATGGAAAAAGCTATTTCAAGGTTGCAGCATGTATTATAGACAGTTTTATTACACATATAAAAAAAAATCTCTAGTTTTGTAATGTTACATATGTGCATCTGCTTATGAATGTAACATGACCAGTGTTGTATAAAAGCCATACTTGAGTAAAAGTAAAAGTACCTTACTGGAAAATTACTCAAGTAAACGTGACAGTCGCCTGCTAGAATATTACCTGAGTAAAAGTTAAAAAGTAGCTAGTATTTACTGTACTTAAGTATCAAAATTAAAAATAATGCACCCTCCCTTCTCTCCATCCCCCATGTGACCCCCTTGTGCGCCGCTCACTGTTAACAAATATAGCTTAGCAGGACTGCTAACTGCTGCTGCACCAAAAAACCAAAACAAAACAACAGTTAAGGATTAAGTCTTGGAGGCCATAGATGTCACTAGATGCTGCCTCCGACGCTGCTGTCCATTGGAGCGATACGTCAGCTTGGCCACCATCTTAGGCAGGGGGAAGCCGCGTATCCTTATTGCGTTAATCAATGTAGGCAGAGATCTATCCCCGATTAAATACACCAACTGACTAAATTTTCAACCGATTTTCAAGCCGTTTGGTTTATTATAAATATCTGACATGTATGACAAAGCATAGATTATTTCATTTACAAAACTAGAAAACTAGATGGTCAGATGGTCTTCTAGATGGTCTGCTAGTCTAAAATGAGCTTCTGAAGGCTGAATCTTTCAGCATGAAGTCGAAGAAATGACACCTAACCATAGACATGGACCTAACTGCTTGTAAGAAACCCCTGCCCAAGATGGTGGCCGAGCCGACGTACGCTACAGGTCCAGGCGGCATCTAGTGTTTATATCTATGCTTGGAGGCGTTGACGTTTGCAGTGTGGACTTTTTAAACCGCAGAAGGAGCTGGAAGTGAGTGGATTAAAGTTTTTAAAAATGTAGTTTGTCAGCTGTTTACTAGCAAGCTAACAGCTATCCACTTGGCTGTTATCGTTAAACTGCTCGTAAAACAACGGCGCATACGTCCCTGCGCTCTGAAGGCGTGGTTTCGGGTGGTGTGCTTTTTTAAAACTGTCACTTGCTCAAACCGTTTATCCAACATTGCCAACCCTAGCTTTAAGTAAAGTAACCAAGTATTTTTACTTGGTTACTTAGGAGGCGTCTTCTTTTCCTTTCATTTTTACATTTTTTGACCCAAAATTAAAAAAAAAAAAAAATCCAATCGCTCAGGAAAGAGAGGTTATTGCTTCTGCAGATGGCATTGCGAACTCTTCTGGAAACAGCCGTGATGTCAGTTTACTGCGCCACGGATGACTGTTAGAGATGCATGAGGATTTTGAAGGGTTGTCTCATTAGGGGAATAATTCAATCACTAGCAAGGGGCCAAGGGGAAGGGCAAGGGGTAGGGATGAAAATAGGGATTGGGACTTACTTACAGCCAGTAAAACTTTCCAACAGCTTGTTTTGTGGCAAAATGGACATTTTTGAATATAAATGGCTGCTGACATTTTCTTGAAGTAGGAGCACTAGTTTAACAGCATAAGAATAACACTGACTGCATTTCTGAAGCTGTACATCTTACATCTTGTAGTGTGACATTTCTTGTATATTGAGAAAGCTTTGACTCCAAGGAAGGTCGTCTCTATCTTCCCCTTCTGTGTATAAGCTACATAAATCATGTATGCACACACCCAGTTGAGCCCTGGCTCGCCCCGCACTGCCCCCCAACACCCACCCCCATGCAGCGGCCCAGATAAACACAGGCACAGATGAACTCTTGAGGTTATCCTCCTGGATCCCTCGGGTACACGTCAAGGAGATTACACCGTAAATGAATATGCAAAAAGGGACCGGGGAGAAGTGACGGGAATGTGGGACCGGGCAGATAGTGTCGGGCTCGGCTAATATTTCAGCGCATAATGATGTCATCTCGATGCTTGATCACTTAACAACTGAGTGAAAGTGAATGGTGATCTCGCTGCTGCTTATCTTGTCACAGAGGTCACAGAGTGGAGAGAAAGAAGTGCTGAAACTGAGATGGGGGGAGAGAAAGAAACAGGGAAAGGACTGAATAACACAAAACAACTTTGAAAAAAGATAGTAGCATGTTCTTATCAGGAACCAGTCAGTCTATTAACTATCGTAATTACTCTCTTAGAAGTCTCTGGTGAGGGTTATGAGAGCTGGGGGAGGGGGTAGTCGACACAAACGAGTGCAGTGACGCCTAAGAACACCGGTCCCAGTCTATACAGAGCCAAGGCATTGATCAAGCTCAGGTCTGAATGAACTGAGGGGAAGGCGGCAGAGGTATCGCCTTACTGCTCTACAGTTAACCACAGACAGAGGACCTACTGCATGTCTGAAGCAACAAAGTCTTCGCTAAATGTTGGCAGGCTGATACAGTAAAGAGCTCTTTACTCTAAAAGTCTCAGATCAGACATAACGCAAACTGCAGCACACTCAGCATGAGTTGGACTGTAATAGCTTATTTTACATTTAAATTAATGGTATTAACTCAATACTGGTTTCTGAGTTATTGTAGAAAAGCTGAGGGAATACTACTGAGTCAATTTAATCTCTTCGGCTGAAACAGTTGCAATTTTTCTGAATTAGTCAAGTCACTTTCTTATATCAGGGTTGGCACCGACCCATTTTTCTAACAGTAGATACACAAAAATGTTGTTTAAATTTGTCTGTTGCATCAAAACTCTTTGACTTTGTGAGGAATTCTCTATTTAGATCAAATAAAACAACCACACACACTAAGAAAAATAATTCTACAAAATTTCCACATGCTCTGGTGAGAATTAGAATCTTGCGGGTTGGTTTTGACATAATTATAAGATTATAAAAGAACAATGTGTGTTTCTGAGCTGACAATGTGTTTATTATTTATAGTTTTGGCACTTCCAACCAGTAGTCCACTGACTGACAACACATGAATATGTTTTTCTTTCCAGATGCACAGAACAACTTAGTTAATGTGACTTATGTGAGAGTACACATCTCCCATTTGCAGTGTACAGAAATAAGTTCTGGATCATATTTATGCTACAGGTGAGGCAGAGGAGAGCAGCGTGGATGGACTGATGGTATTGTAAAACCACTAATCCATAGTTTATTAATTTGTCGTTCATGAGATTTTTCAGTCAAGATGAAAGAAGGAAAGGTTGTTCTCATTAACAAATCAAATAGACAAATAACACCGTTGCACTAATTACATGTCAATATCAGTACTTTCCCAGCTCTCTAAGGGACTGGAAAATCTATTCAGAAAAGGATTTTAGTTTTGTAGAGAAACATCAGCTGCTGACAGTCTGAATTTAGAAAGAATAGATGGACAGCCTTGCCTCTGATTGATTTGGTAGAAGAAATAACTGAATGTTCTGACAAAAAGAAGTTTGCGCTTGGAATATTTCTCCATCTGATGAAAGTATTTGATTTTGTCAACCATTATTAATCAGAAAAATGAAGAAGTACGGCTTTCATAGTATTGTTTCAGACTGGTTAAAGGAATAGTACACCCACAGAATGATGTGAATTCATTTTCTACTCACCCTCATGCTGAGCAAGACTCTAGAGCACTTTTTAACATCTCAAATGCAGCCGGAGATCGGACAGGTTTTCGTTTTCCCCAACTTTAATATAATGGAGTTCACCGGCGACTGAACCAAAAAGGTCCATAAAAGTCCACAAAAAATTTGACAATATTCCTCCATACTGCTCGTCAAATGTAATCCAAGAGTCCTGAGTGGGTAGCGTCCATAATTTACTCAAAACAACATCATTTAGTATATCTTAATAGCTTAAACAGTAGAACATCTAGCTGCTGTGAAGCGCGCCCCCGCAAGTTCACGACACTACGGAAGCCTCGGCAGACGAGATTGCACATTCTCTTTTTCTTTCTTTCATTTTAAATCAATATCCAACCCCTCTTGTGTTTGTCCCAGTTTGTCTGCAGCTCGTTCGCTATTAGCAGAACGTAAACAACAAATTTCTTCTTCTACGCTTGCATTATTGGCAGAGTGGCACTGAATGCTGCAGCTTCAGTAGTGTTGTGAACTTGCACGAATGCGCCAATAGGCTGTGCAATGTAGAACTGTTTAGGCTATAAAAATATACTAAATGATGTCGTTTCCAGTCAATTATGGACGCTACCCACTCAGGACACTTGGATTACATTGGACGAGCAGTATGGAGGAAGCCAAGTTTTTGTGGAATTTTATGGACCTTTTGTGTTGATTGTCGAACTCCATGAAAGCTGGGGGAAAACGGAAACCCCCCGGATCTCCGGCTGCATTTGAAATATTAAAAAAAGTGCTCCAGAGTCTTGCTCAGCATGAGGCTGAGTAGAAAATGAATGTACATCATTCTGTGGTTGTACTATTCCTTTAACTCTTGAAAATGCAACCTCTAAAATGTCCAGATTTGATTCAGTTTGAAACAGCTCAAAAATATTCAGAGCAAGAAATAATTTCCTTTCAAATAAGAAAGAATTTGTTTTCATAAAGAGAAATGTTTTTTTGAGGTCAGAGAGGAGAATGGGCAGACTGGTTGGAGGTGATAGAAAAGGCAACAGGAAGTCAGATAAGCACTGGTTCCAATTAAGTTATGCAGAATAGCATCTCTGAACATGCAACACGTCCAACCTTGAAGCAGCAAAAGACCACACTGATGCAGCTCCTGTCAGCTAAGAACAGGACACTGAGGCTACAGTTTGGTGGAAACATCATGAAAGCATGAATCAGACTTTTGCTGGTGTAATGGGGTGGGGAATATTTTCTGGCACTCTTTGGGCCAAGATCAATACCTGTAATGAAACATTTAATCAGATAGTTGCAACTCTTAATCCAACCTAAGTGTATGATATTATTAATACAACAATTTGAAGCAATTTGGTGAATTAAAAAACAAATGAAGCAGCTAATTTAGTTCTATGCTGTAGGGGGGTGTACTGGTTGGCTCTGTAGCCCTTACAACAAGAGGTTCTCTGCTCTGAATCTGTTCTGGGGCCTTTCTGAGCAGTGTGCACATGTTCTGATCATACATGTTCATGGGTTCTCTTCAGGTGATCCATTAAATTCTCCAAGGAGTGAGCATGAATAACTGTGATGGACAGCGACCAGTCCAGGGTGTACCCTGCCTCTCACCCACCAGCTGGGATAGCCTCCAGCCCCTCATGACCTTGCACTGGATAAGAAGACATATATGATGGATGGATGAAAATATATCTCAGATCACGTCTTACCTCTGGTGGTGAAAGATGGCCACCAGTGCCTGACATCATCATTCATGCTCTCTGTATTAAGGAAGTATGAAATAAATATACTTTCTAATTTCTATTTCATCTGTTTCTGGGTACTTAAACAACCCTTTCTTAAATGATGAATTAAAACTTTTATAAGAGCCTGTCATCTCTTTGAACACATTGCCAACTGATCTGTAATGCTGATCAGGTGACGATGGCAAAACATCTTGAAAGTGTTAATACAAAGCTGTCAGTGTAAAATTTTAGCAATTGTCCTTTAAAAAATCTACATAATAGCTCATTTGTTTGCAAAAACGTGTTGATTTGATAATAAATCTGACAAATTAACACTTAAAAATGCCTTAATCACTCAGTCACTGCAGACAGTTGAGTTTATGTGAACACGGATTATTTGCTTCTGTAACTGTGCGTGTTAAGACTCGTCCCCCTTTTATTGCAAATCAAATAAACTCATGTCTCTGAAGCAGCTTCCCTCAGTGAATAATCCAGGCCTCTTGTCTTCTGGATTAAGAATTCAAAGGGCAGCCATTCAAGGTCCTGTCCATTATCCTCAGGCTACGTTCTAATATTGGAGACTGAGTCTTTCTTATATTTTCTGCCCTTCCTTCCATCCCACCCTTTAACATTTACACTTGCACTCACTTGCCATTTTATTAGGTAAACATTGCTCGTGCTAAGTTGGCAGTGGTGTATACAGGGAAGTTTTAATATAGTGGCCAAAACCGTGGTGGCCAATCAATTTATGTCACGACAATGTCCAGCGGGATCAGTGTTAGCTTTGATCACCAGTGTTTGAAATACATAAATTCTTAGGTGTCTGAAAAACCTCAAATGACACATTCGAGATAATTTTAATGTTAAAAAACAAAACTTCACTGATTTTAGAGGATAACAAGATTCAAATTTTTGAAGAAAAGCTAATTGGTATTGCAAACACAAAAAGCCCTTCATCTTTCAGAGGAAAGAGAGGCTAAACGTTACTCATACTGCAGACTAAACACAGAAAGACCAGTTATACACAAGTGCAGCTGTTCTTAGAGCTGCTGGAGTCTACTGTCTGAAGTATGACATTGTTTTTAAGAGGGTTTCCCACCAAACCCTGCAACCATGTCAGCTCATACTTCACCCTCCTCAGCCACAGGTCGGTCTCTGTACGGTTCCATGTGGACTCCAGTGGTTCGCTGATGGTGAGAATGCTGCGCAGCCTCGATTTGGCCCATTTACAACAGTACCCTTCATAGATTATGAGTGAAACCGAAGATACCGGGGAGATCACTGAAGATATCTCTGAGATAAAGATGGATCAGGTTAGTAGCTTAGCCTGTTTTCTGATAGTGTCTTGCAACACATCTTCTCTACCATACAAAAAGAAAAAAAAAAACCCTTTCAGTTCTCTTGTGCTGTATATAAGTTTCATGCTTTAACAGCAGCAGTATTTGTGCTTGCTGCATAAAGCATTGATAACAATATATCACTACAACATTATAAACAAGCAGAAGAGCACAAAAACACAGCTGGATTTTTTTCTTTCGTACTGGGATTCTCCTTCTTCACCAGTCAGTTTCAACACGAAACAGTCTTTTCTCTCTTCCTTTTCCTCTCTTCCTCCTGTAATGTTTCCTTACCGAATCCGACATGATGTGCGTTCAAAACACTCGCGGGGTTGATCCCTGGTTTACATCCGGTTGCTAGTGAGTGACGCGGTGCTGCAACCAATCGTCGGCTGCAACGTCACAGTCGCGTCCCGGATGGGAATCTTACATAGTGCTGTTTCTGAGCCCCGGGACGCCTCTGGGCAGTGACGGCTCGAAAATGCGCAAAATGAATGTTGGTGTGCCATCAAAACGAGTCAGAAACGCAGATTTTTAAGGTCTAAAAGTTACGTTTTGTGTCTTTAAGATGGTGCACAATGACACACAATTTAGGAATAATTTATAATTGCCCTCAAATTGATGAAAAAAATAGCGAACTTTTTTAAAACAAGCAGCCAAAGCATGACACCTGAACATGACCTGAAAAAAACCCATGACATTCCCATCAGCAAATTTCGTCTCTTGCTTTAGTGCTTATCTAAATGTCCAATTGCCGAAATAAAAAAAAGGTAAAAACTGTAATCCTTAGAGCAGCTAAACATCAGGGTTTTAGTGTAATCACAAAGAGCATGTTAGCATGCAACTTGAATGATGATCAGGTCCTTCTCGGTGCCAAGAGATAATTGGTAACAAAAAACCTCCAAAGGCTGCATTTTTATCAAGGAAACAACCTGTTATAGACTCTTTCACTTCTGCCAACGAATGATACCAAAGCTCCTCCTCATGAAAGGTATCTGAGCTAAAGCCAGTAACAAAGCAAATTAAAATTTATCAGGGATTTCTCTGAGGCATATTTTAGCTAAATGCAGTTAAATCCCCCAGAGGAAACTCCTGATAACAGATGATATCTACAATAGATGACTAAGCACCGTGACTAAAGAGCATATTTTCTTTTTCATCACCATCTTCCATCAGCATGTCTCATTATTGGGTTACTGTAAACATCTTTATTTATTTGCCTGACACATGATCTCATTTTTTCATATCTAGGATGCCAGTATAAGATTTAACTGTTTTTGTGTTTGTTTTTGTCTGTGGATTTGCGTATGCTACAGACAGATGACGGGTGTCAGAGAATCTTTGTCTCCAGGGAAATACTGCACTGAGACATAGTTTAGAAAGGTTCAGACTCTAAAGGCAGCATTGGGGCACAATATGCATGTACAGCAGAGAGTCTTAGTGTTTTTAAATCCAGACTTTTTAGCCTGGCTTTTATTTAATTTTACTTTTTTCCCTGTTATTCATTTTGGTTTTTGGGGGGGATTTTCTTTTGGTTGTCTTTTATTCTGCCTCCAACAGTAAACTCCTCTTTGCTGTGTTGATGGGTCACTTGGGCAGAATTGCTGACATAACAACTTTGTTTGTTTGTTTTGTACAGCACTTTGAGCTGCATTAATGCTATATAAATAGAGATTTATTGATTTATTACTTTGTAATGCAAATAACTAATCAACCAATTACATGTCAGCAACTTAATGCATTTAACATTTAGCATGAATTTGAAGTAATACCATCTAACTTTTGGTCATTCTAGCCAATAAACCTGTAGCTTCTCGCAGGCTACATAACTGTTGCAAAATGAAATAGTCTCCATCCGTGTTTTGGAATCATGTTTGCAGACCACTTTGATCAGCTGATAGCAAGGTCATAGAGCCATAAAGCAACATGATCCAAAGAGAGATGGATCTGCTCCGGTAAAGTTAAAAGGTCTGACTTTTGAGGAGGGCAGTTCCTTCGGAGCAATGGCATGCATCAAATGCTGTATACTGATCCAATAAATCATCTATTGTTTCTTACATTTGGCTATTGTTAGGGTCAAAAGTTACACAGTATCCTTTTAAGGGATCTAGGGTCAGGATTAAGAAATGAGAGTCACGAATGATGCGACTGGTGCTGCGGGTAACTGCAGCCAACAGCCAAGCTAGCACAGGAGCGTGCACAATCTGATGCTATAACATTGTTTACTATGCTGATAAAGTGTTTTTCTTCATAGTTCCACTTTTTAGTGTCTTTCAGTAGATCTGGATCTTTTTCTGACAGCAGAAGAATCCATAACTATCCCCCACAGTTTTTGAATCCAACGTGACTGTCTCCTTCTTGTATCAAAACTGTCGGGGACGCGGATGCAGTGTCAATTGACGTCACATCTGCAGGACTGCGTGGGAAATTCGGCCATCGAATCGCAGCACATTATGCAGCAAACAGCCTGTTCAAGGCAACGGAGGGAGACCTGGGTGGGCTCGTTCTTTTTGGTTTTTAATGCTTCATCACCCATCAGTAGTAAAAAACTGGACATGCATGTTTATTCTTTCCAAATTCCTACCTCTAGTCCCTTTAAGCTGCAAGACAACTTAGTGAAGTTCAAACTGAGCATCAGAATGAGAAAGAAAGGAGATTTAAGGTTCTTTGAACGTGGCATGGCTGTTGGTCTGAGTATTTCAGAAACTGTTGATCTACTGGGATTTTCACACACAACCATCTCCAGGGTTTCCAGAGAATAGTCTGAAGAAGAGCAAATATCTGGTGAGCAGCAGTTGTCTGGACCAGAATGTCTTGTTGATGTAAGATGTCAAAATATCAGACTGGTTGGAGATGATAGGAAGACAACAGGAAGTAAAATAACCACTGGTTTAAACCAAGGTGTCAGACCTTGAAGCAGATGGGCTACAGCAGCAGAAGACCACACCGGGTGCCACTCCAGTCAGCTAAGAACCGGAAACTGGGGCTACAATTCACACAGACTCCCCAAAACTGGACAATGAGTCTGAGTCTCCATTTCAGCTCCACATTCTGATGCTAGGCTCAGAATTTGCTGGAAACATCATGAAAGCATGGATCCATCCTGCCTTGGGTCAACAGGACAGGCTGGTGTAATGGTATGGGGAGATTTTCTTGGTCCCCTTTGGCCCCTTTACCAACATGGCATGGTTTAACCACCACAGCCTACCTGAGTATTCTTGCTGACCATGTCCATCCCTTTATGACCACAGTGGAGCATCTTCTGATGCTACTTCCAGCAGGATAATGCACCACGTCACAAAGCTAAGATCACCCCCAACTGCTTTCCAGAAAATGTCAATGACTTCTTTGCATTCCAAAGGCCTCCACAGTCACCAGATCTCAATCCAACAGAGCAACTTTGGGATGTGGTGGAATAAGAGATTCTCATCATGGATCTGCTATCATGTCAATATAGAGCAAAGCTCTCTGTTTCCAACACCTTGTTCTACGAAACCAAGAACTGAGATAGTTCTGAGAGAAAAGGGGTCCAACTTGGTAACAAGGTGGACCAACGTAATAAAGTGGTTGGTGAGTGTATATCTTCATTCATTTATATGTTATTCTGGCAGTCTTTATTGCTTGTTATAAGTTCTGCATTTGATCCATCTCCTTTCATCAGCTTGTTGAAGCTCAACCTTTAAAAAGCTTCTCATCAATCCTCAGAGCTGTTAAATTTTTAAACATATTGCTTTGATGATTTTCTCTATTTTAATCTTTTTGAAAACAACACAGATGGCAGGGTTGATGGCTTTATTGTCCTCAGCTGTGACAAAACACAAATCCATCCCTGTTCTGTTTAGTCTATGATAATTACCAGTTGCGCCTGCTTGTTTAGCCTTTTGTCTTGGCTAAAAAGGGCAGATGAGAGAGAACGAGACTCAGAGTGGAGGAAAAAGACAGAACAGACCTCCACAAGTCGATCCCTCAGGTCCTACACCTCCTGCATTGGCATTATATTGAAATATTAAAGGTGAGGTAGATGCGCACCGACATATTGTAAAGCCTGTCACTCCGATCACAAAGGCACTGAAGTGAGTAGAGGATGGAGAGGAAGAGCAAGAGGAAGTCAGGTGGAGGTGGGGGGTGTGTACGGTCAGAAAAAAGCAAGGGAGGCAAGGGACCTGAGGGTACAATAGACAAAGTGTGTGTGTAGGTTACTAAGAGGCAGTGGCTGGGAAAGTCACAGTACAACAAGCAATCAAAATTTCTAAGCCACTGCGGAGAGAAGTTGGCGAGCAGGACAAGTGGAAGGGAATTGTATTGACACAAGGATGAGCAGGAAGGATGTCAGGAACCCACGTGTGGTGAGAGGCTGAGAAACCAAGCAGGGATGTTAAAATACTGGCAAATTCTTCTGTTGGCCACACATTGATTTTTACATTTATTTATTTCTTTTTTATGGCAGTGTGACACGGAACTACAAACACAGTGAAATATGCTGGCTGTCACGTTGGGGTTGCTTTTCAGCGGATGGAAAATGTGATTAGAACATGTGAGGTATTGATATTGATCACGTATTTATCCATCACATGACCTGTTGTAATTTCTGTCATTTGTTCCTGTCTCGAAGAAAATTTAAAATGTCTTTTATGGGGCAATGGCGTTTTTTTTTGTTTTTTTTTTTTCCACTTTATAAATGTTTATTACCTCAAATGGTACTGTATATATTTATTTCTGCTGTGTGGTGAATGATTGTAAATTTTATTCTTGTGTTGTGTGGTGTATTGACATTGTTAAGGCAATTATAACAGCACTTGAGTCCAAGAAATTTCCTTATGGGGACAATAAACTGCATTGTATCGTATCGTTAGCTGCTGCTTTTCACTTGAGGAGTAAGTCACAAGTTTGCTCATGTTACTACATTATATAAATTATATTTTGCTATTTTAGTTGTTTTTTTTTGTCATTTCCTATAATTTCCTGTTAAAGGGGACGTTCGTTTTTTTTTTTCAACCTAATCCTATTTCCTAGCATGAAATACGTTCATTTACTCACCCAGACAGTTTTCTTATAACTTGAATTCCTTCAGGAGATATTCGGATCCACTTGAGATCAGCGTATGTCCAATATAATGTAAGTGATGCGGGCAACTGCACGCAGCCTCTGAATAAGGCATTATCTGCCACAAACTCCTTCATTTCACCAATGTTTTGTTACGAAACAGTAGTTGGACCCCCCTGTGAGCTCAAAGGGTTAGCAGCTTTTTGTGGTGATCTGTCCTTATTTACAGACAATTTTAGTGCGGTGGCTTCAATGACATCACTATTATGCGACACCATAGCAAGTAAAAGCTTTGGCAATATTGTAAATCTACATTCATGCCAATGAAGCTTATTAAATTGAAATTGAAATTAAAATGAACATATTTCATGCTAGAAAATAGGTTTGAAAAAAAGAACTTCCCCTTTAAATCAGACTTAACAGGTTTTTTTTTTCATCATTTGCTTACTTCTGAATTGAATCAAAACAAGTATTTTTGTGGTAAAATTAATTATCGCCTGAATCGATATATCATGATGTCATGAAACTCATGATTTTCAGCATTAGTATTTTTAATCATCAAATTTAAGTAAAATTTAGTTGTTACAATAAAAAAATAAATAAATAAATAAAAAAAACTACATCTCCCGGCTGGCCTGGGAACGCCTCGGGATCCAGCCGGATGAGCTGGCGGCTGTGGCTGTGGTGAGGGAAGTTTGGGCTTCCCTGCTTAGGCAGCTGCCCTCGCGACCCAATCCCGGATAAGCAGAAGAAGACGGTACGGTACGGTTATAAAAAAAAAAATCAACAAAGCATTTAGCACATCCCATAAATTATTACTGAGACTAGGATATATATGAAATATTTTCCTTTTGAACTGATGCTGTTGGTTCATTGGTCATTGAGTTCTTGTTATTTGAGTATTGGTTACTACCCTTCCTGTAGTTATCACACAGGGAATGAAGCCAGATCAGAAACTCAGTCACAGTACCACCAAACAAGTGAAACAAACACCATGTTTGACCTAATCTGTTTTCTATCCACAAACGAACTGTTGCTGAGAGCGTTTGGATCGGCTCCTGCCTGGCTACAGCATGGTTTCTTGTTCCATTGTGTACCAGGGCCTCAAAAAGTCAAGGTTACAAAGTCACTGAAATGTTCTGTTATACCATTCCTGCCATATGAGATGTTCTGACTTGTCAAGGATAAAAGGTGCAGGAATCCCTCAGGTTGTGTAAAATTCCCTTCACCCTCCAGTTGATGCGAGCAGTGAGTCAGCTGTGAATGATGACCCAAGGAGGTGAATCACAGACACTTCAGACCTGGTGTGTTCACAGCAATGTTACCATGACTGCTGCTTTATGGGAAGGCAGGTCATCAAAGTAACACGGGCAAACAGGGAGCTCTAAGTTGTTGATGTACAAAAACATTTAGTCTCTGTTAATCAGTCAGAAAACAGTCACCAACGGCTGCTCAAGTGGGTTCATTAACATTATATTAACAGTTAGTTAAACATAGCAACTGAATTAGTTGCTTTTTTTTCCACTAAGCTAATGTTAAAGCTAACGTTAGCCAAGAATCTTGAATCATTCAAAGATGAACCCAGTGGAAAAAACAGCAACTCATGTTGCCTTTAATCCTTTGATATTTCACATTTGTAGATTGCATCTTCGAGAGCCTACTATTTGTTAGAAAGAGAATAATTAAAATGCTCTGTTTCCCTCTTTCTCTCAGTCATGCTCCGACCGCTTCCAACATGGCACACCACATAAACAACAAAAGAACAACTTCCATCGGCGAGGCGACGGAACTTCTGGGACAAAGTTGAGGTTGTCCACCTGCCGCTGGGTGTTTCTCGCCAATTTTAGTGTGAGCGTTTAATGAAAAACATACTCACACTAGGGCAGCACGGTGGTGTGGTGGTTAGCACCACAGCCTCACAGTAATGGTGTGTTCAGACCAAGCGCGATTTGGGCGTCAAAATCGCGCCTGATGCCCAAAGTTGGACGCTTGGTCACTCAAAAGTCAGACGCTTGATTTCCAGCGTCTTGACGCCCTGACGCGCGGCGAGAGATGCCCAGCCAAGCTGCGCTCGCCACGCCTAGGGAGGTGCCTCTGCTTTCTCTTTTTCCTTCTACCGGTCTGTCTGCACCATGGCAGGTGCAGCAGAGAGAGCGGCTCAGCTTAATGTGATAAATAAAGCAGGGAACGTCCGCGTCAAGATGACAAAGTTCAGATTTTCCAACTCCGGCGTCTGACGCCCTTGACGTGCGTCAAACGCTCAAAATCTCAAAACTCGACGCGCAAAACGGGGTAACATGCCTAGATGCGCCACGCCCTACGCGCAAAACGTGCTGCAGGTTTTTCTACACCTCCCCGTCAGCCATTAACTTTGCATGTAAACCTGACGCCCTTGACGCCCAAATTGCGCTTGGTCTGAACACACCGTAAGAAGGTCACTAGTTCCACTCCCGGCTGGGGAGGGGGTTCAAACAATTTCAACAGTGGCCTTCCTGTGTGGAGTTTGCATGTTCTCCCTGTGTATGCGTGGGTTCTCTCCGGGTACTCCGACTTCCTCCCACCATCCAAAGACATGCATGTTAGGTTAATTGGTCACTCTTAACTTGTCCCTAGGTGTGAGTGTGAATGGTTATCTGTTTCTCTGTGTCGGCCCTGCGACAGACTGGCGACCTGACCAGGGTGTACCCTGCCTCACGCCTGATAATAGCTGGGATAGGCTCCAGCAACCCCCACGACCCTGAACTGGATAAGCGGTATAGAAAATGACTGATATTCACGCTATGTTTTCAAAGAACCCCTGGTGGAGGAGTTCAACTACATCAGGGTCTTGTTCATGAGTGAGGAAAGAATGTAGCAGGAGATCGACAGGCGGATCGGTGCGACGTCCGCAGTGATGTGGACTTTGCATCGGTCTATCATAGTGAAGCTGTTGAACCAGAAGGCAAAGCTCTTTATTTACTGGTTGATACACTCCTACCCTCACCTATGATTTGCGAGCTGTGGGTAGTGACTGAAAGAACGAGATCGCGGCTCAGTTTCCTCGACAGGGTGGCTGGGCTCTGCCCTAGAGATAGTGTGAGAAGCTTGGTCATTCAAAACAGGCTCAAAGTAGAGCCGCTATTTCTCCATATCAAGAGGAGCAAGATGAGGTTGCTCGGGCATCTGGTCAGGATGCCTCCTGGTGAGGTGGTCCAGGCACATCCCCTGGACCCTGGGGAAGTCCCAGGATACACTGGAGGGACTATGGCCCAATCCCAAACCGCCCCCTATACTTTCGGGTGTCACTCCTAAGTCACACTCGCAGCTGTGGAGGGCGCTTTGATTGGAGGTGGAGGGTGTTAATGAGAATGAGATGCCCTCTTCCCTCCACTGGCAAAGGAAAGCAGTCATCGCCGTGGCAACACAAACACACCCTGTCAAATAAATCTGTGTAGAAATACTAACTCACACCCATGTGTGAAGAACAATGTTTTATTTTGCAGAAATAATGATAATGATCCTAAAGAATTAAATAAATGATAAAGTTATGATTACTACTAATAAGCCTAATAATCATTATTACTAATCATCATTATTATTACTACTATTAATTATGATTTATCATTATTTTTAAAAATTTCAAAAAGTGTTTTTTCCCAGTTTTCTATTTAGGTGTTTCTTCATTTGAAATCTGATCAAGCTTAGCTGCTAATATATTGGACTAATAAGTTAAAATGCATACACAGTTTTTTTTTTCCTTTAAATAACATGTGGTAAATGACTGGGGCAGCTCTCCTACAAGTTGCTCTTTAAATCTGCTCTGACCTCATCACTTCCCAGGAGCTCAGCACAGCAGGAGATTAAGGAGTCATAATAAAGATCCAAACCCTCAATTACAAATTAAACCATTTTCCTGAAGTGGCTCTCAGGCTTGGCTTCATTTATAACTCCAGTTGTGAAAGGTTATCAGCGGGATTCTGAAGTATTTTCCAAAATGTGTCTCTGGGATTTAACATTAGGAGTGACTAAAAAATAAGAAAAAAATACTTTTATGATTTTATCACTTGAGCATTACAATTTTTGTATTAAAAGTTGAAAATGAAAAGAAATGAACAGCAAAAAAAAAAAAAAAAAAAAAAAAAAAAAAAGAGTAATTTCAGCAAATGCTTGTTCAGGAAGTCAAGGTTTTGAAGACGAGGAAAAAAAAACTGTGTAGACTCACCGGCCACTCTATGAGGTGCACGTTTAATGGCTTGCTACATAAAATTGTAAAGAAACTGGGTCAAAAAGAAAGGTCTCAAATCCACACTCCACAAAATTAATGTCCTTTTAATTCAGGCCAAAAACTCAAAGTGGGAACCAAGTTGTCAAAAAACAGGCAGGCAAAGGTATCCAAGGGGCAAAGACAGAAGGCAAATCGCACCAGGCAACAGGGTCATTAACACCAGACCCAACAGGGAGAAAATACTGGACACACATGGGACACAGAGAAGCTGGCGGGGAAGGAGTATATATAGTCATTCAGATGGGGGAAGACGATGAGTCACAGGTGGAATACATAAGGGTGGGGCAGGTGCTGATTACAGGAGGCAGGATGTGAAGATGGCCATGATGGAGGAGAACACATAAGCAATGGAATTGGATGTAATACAAATATGTAAGCCAATCACATGGCAGCAACTTAAAGGAATTGTACACCCACAGAATGATGTGCGTTCATTTTCTACTCACCTTCATGCTGAGAAAGACTGTGGAGCACTTTTTTGATATCTCAAATGCAGCCGGAGATCCGGGGAGGTTTTTGTTATTGGTCGACTGTCATTTAATGGAGTTCACAAGCGCTCAACACAAAAAGGTCCATAAAAGTCCACAAAAACTTGGCATACTGCTCCATATTGTTTGTCCAAAGTAACGCAACTGTCCTGGGTGGGTAGCGTCCATAATTTACTCAAAACAACATCATTTAGGCTGTTTAGGCCTAAACAGTACTATATCTTACTTCCGCATTGCGCGTTCATGACACTAAGGAAGCCGCAGCAGACAAGATCTTTCTCTCTCTTTCTTTCTTTCTTTCTTTCTTTCTTGTAAATCAATAGCCAACCCATCTTGTGTTCGTCCCGGTTAATCCACTGCTCTGGCGCTCTTAGCACAATGTAAACAGTGAATTTCTTCTTCTACGCTTGCATTGTCGGCAGAGTAAGCACTGAACGCTGCGACTTCCATACTGTTGTGAACTCGCATGGGTGCGCATCGCGAAAGTGCAATGTAGTACTGTTTAGGCTATAGACACATACTAAATGATGATGTTTCAAGTAAATTATTGTCGCTACCCACTCAGGACACTTGGATTACATTGGACGAGCAGCAGAATATGATAAGTTTTTGTGGACTTTTATGGACCTCTTAGTTTCAGGCACTGGTGAACTCCATTACTGTATATAAAAGTTAAATCGTGCCAGAAACTCTGGTGAGTGAAAGTGGCTTCGTTTTTGAGTGTGGGCTCTCTCGTCACACCAGAATCGGCCACAAGTGCTCGCTCTCCACAGTACGCGATTTGGCTTCACCGCTGGCATTGACGTCATAGCTGGTAGCTGCTAACATAAGCTTTCTTTAGCACCACCTGAAATCAGCTGGTTACTCATCTACCAGGCATCAGTGGATTATATTTATTCAATGAAGATGTGCAGTTGGTAAGTGTTGCTGCTTGTTTAACTTATCTTTTGTGTAAGAGACCAGGAAACAATGGTAGATGGACAGTGACAAGCTGCTAACATAGCTAAACAAGCTACACAGTTCTTGCTGTTCATTTTATTAGTGTTTTAATTATTATTGTAACATTATTGTATTAACATGAACATTTACACAGATAGTCTTGCATTATGGCTGATTTGCCTTGGGTGATATGTGGAGTGGATAAGATTGTCCTTTTTTAAATTTATTTATTTATTTATTTTTCTTTCTTTCTTTTTCTTTCTTTCTTCTTGTCCTGTCCAGCATCATAGCAAGCAGAATGAAAATCCGATTGCTGTATTGTGTTGAACAGATTTGCTTTGCCAAGGGGAGCTTTATGAACACAAGGCTAAGGTTGTTCTAAATGAAAGGCTGAGTAACTTCTATTGACATGTGCTAGCATTAGCATTGACAACCTCCTGCAGCTACAATAACAGGATGATGCTGAAGTTGTAGGTCTACCCTGGCTAACTAAAAAATGAGGCCCTGCTGTATATCAAAAATTCCAAACTACCCCTTTAAAAATCTCTAAACTAAACAAACTTTTCCTTGTTTCTGCACGTTCTACCTTCATGCAATGAAGGATAACACAAATTTACTTTGGGTAATTCCTCTTATTAGCAGCAGGACAGCAAAATTAATAGACAATCTGGAGGTTTTGTAAAACCTCCATATGCCACAGCTGGATGTTTTGGTCATCTCTGTGTAAACAAAGCGGCCTGTAATCAAGGAGATGGAAATTTAGACTACTTATGACACTTTACTACATCCAAAGGAGATATTATTTTAAAATATTTTTTGTGTATTTATTAATGCGGCCACAAAGCATTCATAATTCAGCAAGTGCAAATTAGCTTTTATTGATTATGTTTGGAAACATATTCGTTAATCAGCGCTTTTACACTGTTGTGAATGGAAAGTTGGAGTGCAGCTAATTAGGTTCATTAAGTGTGACTGGCTAATTACCACTCTCTCAGAAAGTTGTGTTAAAAGAAATATCACCTGCCTGGTTTGGTTGCCTTCTGGAAAGTTGTATTTGACTATGGCAATCACATAAAATATCACTAAGATCATTTTATTTATCATGAACGTTTAAAGTGTTCAGCTCCAAATAAATTGCGTGTTTAATTTTCACAGTGCGATTCTGCTTCCTGTCATTTCCAGGATTGATCTCTATGACACCATCGTGCTGTGGTGGAAGAGGGAGATGCTCCTACGTTTGATATTTTCACTTTTCCCCCTTTATTTTTCACTCTGCCCCTTTGTTGGTGTCTCACAACAGCAGTAACGCGGCCGTACCTCTGCGGTTTAAATAACACGAGCCAGATCACCACGGCTCGGATGGATTGTAAATAGTCGAGGGGACGATAAATTTGTCACAGCTCGGACAGAGATAGGGCACATTACCTTCAGAGGAAGCATATTTCACCCTTCCCCGGGGCTGATGAAATGCAGAGCACAGGGGCAACACGGCATCTGTAAGTAAGGCTTTCTTTATGGCCTGATTAAGTCATCTGATGCTCGCTATAGAGCCGTCGGATGGCTTTATTTCACCTCCCACTGTGCCGTCATTGTAATCATCCAGCAGGACTATGAAGGGAGAACAGCCCTGGAATAGCCCCTGTAATATGATGGAGACAGTCATTCACCTTTCTTTTTTATGCTCGCCTCTGCAATGTCTTATAAACTAATACTGCTTAGTCAGGGACTTTTCCCTCAAGATCCATAGTCTGATTATGTTGTTCATAATGACTGCATGCTTTCTGTTGACCTGTAGTACTGCTTCCAATGCAGTTTTCTGTTGGATTTATTTCTGTAAATATTGTAAAGTAATTTTCTTTCATGTCCGATTCTGCATCCCTGTGGTTATTTGGGTTAAAGATGAAATACAGGAGGAAAAGCCCTTCTGTCCCAGTAACGTGTAACACATTTGATCTGCAGTGATGAGAAAACCGCTGCTACAATGTCTTTGGTGATTTTGCTTGTTTTGTTTGTACTGTTCCCTGTGACTAAATCCAGAAGCAACCTGGATTAATTCGTCTAATTCACAGTTGTGGGGGAAGCTGGAGCCCTTCTTGGACAGGATTAGAAACACGGAATATGTTTTTACTGAAATATCATTAGTTTTGATTTAAAACCAAGAGGTGATGTGGTTTAACCCACATTACTGTCAGTAAAATGTGTGTGCTGCTGACTCTTATTTGCATTTTTTTTTCTTTTTGCACATAGCTGTAAATTGAGCACATAAAATCAATTTGCACCAGTAACTAAATAAACATTGTAACATGACCTTAATGGATAACGTTCTTTTTTTTCAACCTGGACCTTATTTCTAGGAGTTTATTCATGCATTTACTCACTGGTAAAATTTCTGTACACTCTCAAAAATAGAGGTACGAGACAGGAACATTTCTGTACCTGTAGGTACATTTTTACAAATGTTCTCTCAAAAGTACAATATTAGTCTTTATGAGGCCAGAAGTACCTACATGTATATGAAAAAGGGTCCAAAGTACAAATTTGTACCATTTCAACCCTAAGGGTACCTGCAGCATTGAAAAATGTGCACAGATTGTACAATAATTATAAATAGCAGTCCTTCTAAACAGTAGTATAATTATAGTTATTATATTATGATTTTCATAGTAATCATAGTAATAATTATATGTATGATTATATATGTGTTTGGCCTAATATTTATATAATAATTATTCATTTAATATTAGCATCCTTGATTGTTGTCATAATCTCTATTTTATTGACTTTTATTCATCATTTTTAATTGGTTTAATTGTACTTTATTAACTCATACAGCTTGATAAGGTACAAAAATGGGCCAGGACCAAAGGGTACAGAAATGTCTTTCAAAAAGGAACACCCCAAGCCACAAGCTTTGTACCCTTTTAAGTACAAATTTTACCTCTATTTTTGAGTGTGTATTTCTTTGACTCTTTCAGAAGATATTACGTTGAGTCGCCCTTCGGTGTACATCCATACATCGGTGTACAGCCTCTATATAAGGCATTATCTGCTGCAAAGACTTGTTCATTTCACCAGTACTTAAAGTAGAATGAACAAACGAATGAATACTACTGTCCTGTGAGTTCAGAGTTTACTCTCCGTTAGGCATGGTGGGTTTCTCTGCACTCTACAGGCTGCGGGCGTTCCCGATGCGCGCTGGTGCAGTACAGCTGAGAAGAGCAGCTCGCTACCCAGACACCAACAAACTGTAGTCAGTGAAACTCTGAACTCATCGGACGATACTCATTTGTTCCTTCATTCATTCTACTTAAAGTATTGGTGAAATAAAGGAGTTTGGCTGCAGATAATGTCTTATATACAGTAGATGCTGCCCCGTCTCTCCCATTATATGGATGTACGCCAAAGGGCGACTCAATGTAATATCTTCCAAAGGAGTCAAAGTGATACAGAAATTTTAATGGTGAGTAAATATACGTATAAACTCCTATATATAAGGTCCAGTTTGAAAAAAAAAGAAAGTTATCCTTTAAATACTCCTGCATAAGTATTTTATTTAAAACTCAGCCTAAAAAAAGGTAGAATTTAAGTTCAAGTTGATTTATAAAGCATGTTTACAACAACCAAGGTTGCCCAAAGTGCTGGACAGAGAAACAGAACAACAAAAATTGAAAACAGTAAAAAACAAATTACATAAAATCATTATAAGGTTCAAATAAAACAAATAAAATTGTGTCAAGCTCAACGATGTTTTAAAAGTCAATGAAAAGAGGTGGGTCTTTAAATTCTAGACTTGAGATAATTCATGGGGAAAATATAAAATAGAGCTGCCTTTAAACACAACGCTTAGTTGACTTTAAAAATTCAAAGTTGTGTCTTTAACAGCAAGACAAAGATAAATAATATTGAATAAAAATATGTACAGTCCAGTATTTATCTCTTGTTGCATGTGCAGCTTCTTTGGAGTCATGAAATGGCTCTGGTTTCTGATCCCACCCATGCAATGCTGCTCTCTGAAACCAATAAATTCCACAAAACATTTGAGTAAATTACTTTAATGTTATTCAAACATAAGTTCAGAAAAACACCCTGCGACGGCGTCAGGGTTAAAGGGCTGCATAATTTCCATTCTGCGTCAGAGGGTTTTGTTGCTTGTATGACTGAACATATGTGACTGATGTTGCATTGAGCTGTGAATGTTCATATGAGTCAGAGTTCCCTCTTAGTTCAGAAAAATGCCTGTGACAGAGCAACATGTCACATTCCGCAAATGAACTGTCTCTGTAAACATAAACAAACATACACAGATACCAGCATAAGAATGCAGAGGATTGTGCTGTATACAGGTTTGGAGGGGGGGGATGAACCTGTAGACTGGCTCCACCTGGGAAGAGGTGACATCATGTAGCAACATGCCACCAGGGTAACTTTTGAGTATTTACTCTTTTATGTTCTAGGCTCCGCATCGTGCATGAAAAATGTGTAATGCAGCTCCTCGTTTAATTCTTACTTAATATGGTACCGGAGCTGTCCTTTCCCAATAAATATATGCTTTTTACACACTTTGACAAAGGTTATTCAAGCATTTCAAAATGTCGTAACCTTAAACAAGACGATAAATGCTGTAGTAATGACTGGTTAAAGCATTTTATATCATCATTACTGTTATTGTAAGCCTTCTCACAAGATCACAATAAATATTGTACTGGGAGGTTCATATTGTGATAATATTGCACTGTGAGACGTGAATATTGTGACACCCCTATTAAATACTGCATATTGTCACGAAAAACTCACATCAGTTTGGGGGAAAAAGAGAACAAAAAAGCTCCCGAAAAGAGAACATTAGTCAATCCTAAATTATTTGATCGGTGGATTCCTGTCGAGGTGGGACCTTGAACTCAGGCCTATCATAGGGCGTAAAAAATAAATACTTAAAATTTACAACAGAAACTGAAATTATTTGTGTTTTTTTATTTTTTACAGAATTAACATCACAGCATTTTAAATCAATTTTGAATCGATTCGATATTGACTCAAATTGCAGCCCAAAGAATCAAATTCAGATTGAATCATGGGGTTCTTAACAATGCAGCCCAAGTATTCAATGAGATGTATAAAATTAATAAACCATGGATTAGGTGGAGTATTATAGCATAAACATGATATTTATGAGAATCTTTCATTTAATTGGGCTGTAGTTGTTATTTAAGTAGCGATGTAAGAAGGCGGGAACAGACGATCTGGATCCTTCAGGTAAACATGACTTCTGTTTGAACCCATCACCGAATTGTACCCATCAGTGATTGTTTACTTTGCTTAACAGACTTAAGGGATTGTTTAAACCAATCATTTTTCCATGCATCCATTTTCAATACTTCTTTAATCCAATGTAGTCACAGAGCTAGAATATCCCAGCTGCTATCGGGCAGGAGGCAGGGGTGCAGCCTGGATAGGTCACCAGTTCATCACAGAGGCAATAACAACAATTCACTCTCACTCCTGAGGAGGATTTAGAATCAACCACCAGGAAATTTAGGCATGCACATGGGCGGACCTGGATCGAACTGTTGCATATTTGGAAAGAACATGTGAAGACCTCAGCCAAGGTTTGAACTAAGAACCTTCTTGCTGGTCTCAGTTTAAACCACTACACCATCATGCAGCGTAAGGAATTCCACGTAGACCATAAGGAGGTGCTCTGGTTTCCCGCTTTCAGAGGTGTCCTGTGCACTCTGAAGCCATTCCATCGAGGTATATGAAATGCTTTCAGCCCAACTCCTCCCTTAAAACCAGTTTGCCTTTGTAACCTACCAGGGACGATTACAGGGGTGCTCCAGCTGCATCAAGATGGTAATTCTGAAGAGCAGGTTAACAAACTACTTCCCATTACAGGTATAATAGATAGTAATTCTCTTTATTAAATGATTTAAAATATCATAAAAAATATATTTGAAAGAACAAAAGAATGGTACTCTGATCTATATCATTAGCTATACACTTACTTTGCATAACCGTCATTAAATTTCAATAATGCCTTCAACTTCCTCGTGGTTCAGCACCACGGACAGCTCCCCCAAGTCATTTAACCAAAGATGTTGCAATAACAAGAGAATGGAAAGCAGTTTCAATTTAAACAGACAGATATTACTGCTGAATTTACGTAGTAAAACAAGTTAGACAGCACATTTCTGAACAAATCACACAAAGGGCTTCACACAGGAACAGATAATCAAAATCAAGCAAAGCAACCTGAAACAAAACTATTGCAAGAATACAAAATAGAATGAAACTGAAAAGTAGCATTCCAATCAATTAATACGGAAAGAAAGGCTATTGAAATTTGCAAAGGTAAACCTAACAAGAACAAGGAAAATGTATCCTGAAATAAAAGAAAATGCAATAAAAACATACGTGATAATGCTTTTCTATCAGCCTGTGCCAGTAAATCCGCTCTCCTTCTCTTTTTTGTGTTTTAAAGTGTTTTAACTGAATTTTGGACTAGCCTGGCCCAGTGTGATGCAATTAATCATGGTTAATAATAACTTTGTTAATAATTGATGCCACATGTACAGCCTTAAATAACACTTCTGACAATTTCCACTGAAGCTCTGAACATTACGAGTAAGCAGAAACTCCCATAATTTAAGAGTTATCTGCAACCATTCATCATCGTGGAGAGATGAGCGGGCATCATCTTACCATAATGCACCTTCCTCTTATGAAAAGATAAAAATCAATAGCTTTTGAATGATACTGCAAAGTGATACCGGGCTCTACTATTGTACTATATGTGTTCAAAATCCATGGCACTTTACATACTGGGAGGTTCTGCTAAAGAAATGTTCCTCTGGGCATGTGTAAGTGTGCTGTGTACGTGTGAGTAGTGCAGTAGTCTTCAGTCTGCTGGTCCAGACTATTTGGCTCCGGACTGAAGACTCCATGAAGCAAAAATTACAGCAGAGTATTTACAGAATACAAAGTTACTGTTGTTACATTTATGATGGTTTTAAAGGCCCATATGTATATATAGGGCTGCCAGTTTAATGCATTAGTTAGATTAATTAATTACACTGCAAATTAATGCATAAAAAAAATAGTTGCGATAATTCAGAGTGCCAATTCAATGCTCAAGCTTTTTAAATTTGGCCTACAGTGGGTGGCAGTAATGCACCTATAGCTGTTTGCCAACCGCCAATAAACACCAGAAGAAGAAGAAGAAGACGTGTCAATGAGTCACTGTACAGAACTTCATAGGCTGTGTTGGAGCAGAGTTGTACAAGAGTACCAAACTGAAGTTACAATGACCGACAAGGGTGCCGCCATACATCCAATCCATACAGGATGTCTGATACGGAAGTTAGTTAAATACTGCCAAGAGTAACTATCTGCAAACAGATGCGTATGGTGTAGTCGGGTGGTTAGGGTTAGGACAAGGGTCAGGGGTAGGGTTAGATTTCAGTAAGTTACATGAAAAAGAAACTTCTGATTAGGACTTCCGGCGTGGATTGTATATATGGTGACGTACCGTGGCTGCAGTTGGGTCCCTCTCGAGTTGCATGGAAAATTTAAAGGGACTAGAGGAAGGAATTGTGAAAGAATAAACATGCATGTCCAGTTTTTTAATGCTAATGGGCGATAAAGCGTTAAAAACCAAACAGAACGAGCCCACCCACATCTCTCTCTCCGTTGCCTTTAAAGGAGCCGTATCATGAAAAATAGACTTTTAAGAGCTTTTCATGTTACTGTGTTATTTCCTCATAAAAAACTTCATTTAAGTCGTTTTTTTTCTTCATTTGTGCATATTTGAGTAATTTATAAGAATATTCAGGCTAAGCTCTAGCTTTCTTTACATGACTGACTGACACCGGTATACGCAACGAGGTGGCACCAATCATGAAGCGACAAACACACATGCGCAGCATCGTAGCAAGACGCCTTCTTTGTTTAACAGAAACACGAAGAGAATCCTAACGCACTCTCTGAGGAAGAAACTAACAGCCTGCGGGAAGATTTCCTCAGAGACAAACAGCCATCAGCTAACAGACGTTTGATCCAGAGTTCAGAAAAAAGCTTTTTTTTTTTTTTTTAGCTCTAGAGGACGCAAGTTGGGAACAATGTGGTTGTGTTCAGCATGGGAGTTTATTATGGACGAATCGACTTGCCAGAAGTGGTTAGATTTTATGTTCAGGAGCAGAAAAAAAACCTCAACTTTGTGTGTGAACTTCACTCCTGACAACTTCATGAATCTCGTGCAGTAAAGTGTTTTTTCTCGGGATTGCTTCTAAATTCTGACGCAGTTCCACCATAAAAACACCTCACGGACAGACAACAGCGGTGAGTAAAAACGTCTTCCAGCTCAATGCTAACTGTTAATTTGTTTGCTAATTTACTTACTTGTAAGGGTCTCTGTGTACTTCAAACTCCATATCAGACTCTGGGTCGAGTGCGTACAGCTCCATAACAGGCTGCTCCATTTTATTCCGTCGATCAGAGTCCGATTATCCATCAGTGTTTACAAATAGCGTCCATGTGAGTGCTGAAGCTGGTGCTAAAAACAATTCTGTGACCCTTCAGAATCAGTGTCTCTTCCAGGGCAACGTCATGAAATGGGTGTAAAACATGTTGTAATTGGTCGAGAGCTTCGGTGGTTCAGTACAGTCAGCCATCTTACTTCCGTGTTGGAAATTAGACACAGAAAAAAATAATATATAACACCAAATTAGTTTCTATAGTGGCGATGGGAACATATTTAGCTTCTAAATGCCTGTTTTTTACTTTTGGAACGTTTGAAAAGCATGATACAGCTCCTTTAACAGGCCGTGTGCTGCATAATGTGCTGCGATTTGGTGGCCAAATTTCCCGTGCTGTCCTGCAGATGTGACGTCAATTTACGTTGCATACCTGTACGCGTCCCCGACAGTTTTGATACAGGAAGATGACGGTCGCAGTGAATTCAAACACTGAAAGGCATAGTTAGACTAATTAGAGAAATTAATTACAAATCCTGTAATTAATTAGATTTTTTTTTTATCCCTGACAGCCCTCATATTTACCATTTAATTCCCCTTCCATTAAAGAGGGGGAAATCGGCTGCCACTAAAATAAATTAAAATTGACAAAAGTAGTAATAAATACAGATTTATGAAAATCATGACTCTGATTTTGAATTGTGGTTCAACAGAAATATATATATTAAAAAAGAAACGAAAAATAAAACAAGTAAACAAGCATGATGGGACTCCTGAACTAACATTTTATTGAGCAACACTTTGAGGCAATCACTGCAATCAAGTTTTATCTGTAACGTCCAATCAGACGTCTGCACCTGTTGGCGGGTATTTAGGCCCACTGTTCATGACCAAGGTGCTCTAATTTTTCTGGCACAGTTTTGTTGTTGTTGTTTTGAAATAATTTCTTTAAAAACACAATCTAAAATCAATATGTTATTTCACTAAATTATAATTTAGCAAATTTTCATTCAAGATCACTTTTTCTTTTTCAATTTCTTGTTATTTGAATAACTATTGTGAAATTGGCCTCTGGTGTGATTTATGTGAAGAAGAGAGTTATCAGTTATCAGGTGTGTGTTGTATGTTTATATGAGTATCTGTGTATATTCATATATAGTGTATTTGTATTCAAAAATTGTTTTTATTGTTGTTTTATCATGTAAAGCAGTTTGTGCTGCCCCTGCATGAAAGGTGCTTTACAGTATAAATAGTATTTGATTTGATTTGATTTGAATAAGCAACTGAACTGGTGGACCTGGTGAGATCTTGTGGGACTTCCAGTTCCAGATTAATAAACTGTTGCGGATTAACCAACCCATCATCTCGGTGGTGGATAGAAGAAGGCAGTTGTAGGCAGTGGTAGGTGCAGTTGCAAGAAGAAGTTGAAAAAATGTGGGATGTGAAGGCAACAATGGTGAGTTGGAGTACACAGAGCCATCGTGGATCCCTTGAACCCCATTAGAGATATTTGTCCAGAAGTCTGCAGTCCATGGAACAACTAGGAAGCTGCATAGACTCCTCCAGCTCCAGGCCTGTGGTTTGGGACCAGAGTTTGATAGAAGAGGGATCGTGAAGGTTTTATTTGTCTCTGCATGCGCGAACATTAAAACTTTCTGTAATTTAATAATGACGGATTGCAGAGTTATTTATGTTTGCAATGTTGAAGCATCACAAATGTTTTAGCTAACTCTGTATATTTTGGCAGCAGAGAGCAGATGGTGAGGCAGAGCCGTCTGAGAGACCTGATTTTATTTTTCACATCATGAAATTTCACATCACGTGCCCCTTAATCATTTTATAAAGCCCCCCCCCTGTTTTCTTATGTTTGTATCTCTCCCAGCCTTCCTCTCTTTCTCCACTTCCCTCCATCTTTCCTCACTTTCCTGCTTTGCTTATTATCATCTCAGCATGTGCCAGACTTCATCTAATCCTCATGCCTCTCATTGCTTCCCTTGTTTTAGCCCTCGATGAGCTCTGTTTATAGGTCAGATAAGGAGAGACGGTTTGATGAGCAATAACTACATGTGTTTTACTCCTGACCAGGTGGAAAAGGACAATGCCCAAATTTCTCGGGACCTTCTTTATGATTGTTTTATAAGTTATCAGCAGGCAGATAAGAGCGAAAAGCTGAATACTTTTCTTCACTGGTGTCAAAAAATGTTCACATACCTCAGGTCCTTTTTTTTAATGTCTTTGACCCACTAAGGAATCCTTGTGATGCTGCTGCTGTTAAGCCTTCTTTTTTTCTGTGCGAGGATTTTTTGCACTTCTTTGTGAATAAGATTCCTCTACCCTTAGAGCCCCACTGCCTCGGTCTAGCCGACCTCAGTTCTTCCAGCATGCTCAGCTGCCTTTTGCCAGTTTGTTTCTGTCTCACTCGCTGCTCTCACTGTCAGCGAATTGTTTCAGTCTAATTTAAGTTCACAGCACTGAAACTGCTCTTTAAGTTTTTAATGATCTCTTTTTAAATATTGATTCAGGAAATTGTGCCTTTGTAATTCTCCTTGACCTTACCGCGACATTTGACATAGTGGACCACAGCATCCTCTTTGTAAAGCCCAGTGGCGGAGCTTGAAATTTTTCACTGGGGTAAGGCCTAGGCAGAGTCCTCAAAGTGCATGTATAGCATATATATATATATATATATATATATATATATATATATATATATATATA
>JALJCO010009662.1:0-78751 GCA_023101725.1 Atherinomorus stipes
GTAAATGATGGCAGTGACAAGTGGGGTGGGACCAGGAAGTCTGAAGGCAAGGTGCTCAAAGGAGGGAGCAGAGGAGATTGGGATGGTGGTTATCTTCAAATCTTTTTTAAAAATAACAGCAACCCCACCTCCACGCCCCCTCAGTACGAGGCTGTTCTATGTATGTGTATCCAGTGGGGGTGGTCTGATTTAGGGAAAAATAGTCCAAGGGCTTATGCCAGGTTTCAGTGAGACAGAGAAAGTCAAGCTTATGGTCAGTTATAAATTCGTTTAAAAGTAAATATTGTAGTCTTTCCATATTCATACAAAATCTAATCAAATGTAGATGAACTGAATATACTTCTGAAGGAAAAAAAAACATATATATATATATATATATATATATATATATATATATATATAATGTATATATATATACTGTATATATATGTATATTGCTTAGTTGGATCACTCTAAACTGTCTGCTCATGTGGGAATTCGCTGAAATTCTACAAAACCTGTCAAATCTGCCTGTGCAATGCTCATTTTTTTCCCACTAGGCCCGATATAACCCCATTACATTTTTAGAACTTGATGTGTTGTTTATGCATATATTTTCATTGAATTTTTGTAGGCCTAGGTATATTTAGAGACTGTGCTAAAGGAATGCAGGATTTCTTATGATAACTGAGGGGCCAGGTGTCATTTTATCAGTGCTGACAAAGATCAAAGACACAATGATATAACCCCCACCAAGAGTTAATCCCGCTCTCTCTTCATGCATCCACCTCCATGGAGGAGTGGGCCAGTTGGACACCTTGCCTCTCTGACCCACTGCCTGGGCTTGCTCTGTCTCTCAAGGCCATCACTTTGGTGCTATGAATAGACACGGTTGTATGCTCAGTGCTGCCGAGCCGGGCATTGGCACGTGCGGCTCATGTCAGCACGGTTGCAGCGCAATGCTCCAGAGTGGCGTCACTGCACCGACAGCACATTTGGGTCGCCATGGAAACAGGGATGAGCACCGCTACCTCTGCCCTGACATCCATTGGCTGCATTTTCCAGACAAACTCTGATGTCTTTCACAGGCTCTTCCTGTCTTCCTTTCCTCATCCCTCTTGCTGTCTCTTGTTTACGTGACTTATGACGCTCAACAGGGAACTAGAGGTTTGAAATTCTACCCAGAAGGCTTTATGCACCAATTTTATATTTCACACATTGTTGTTTATTACAGTCTAATTAAGAAGTGCACACACGCTAATCTAAATTTAATCATACATCTATTCATGTGGAAACTGGACCCTGAGGTCTGCATTGTATATTGTGGAAATATCTGTGTGTGTGTTTGTATGTCTGTAATGGTTTCCTCTGCTGAGTGACCAGAGCAGCAGCTCTGTGAAGTTAGTACATGGGGAGCATCACGTCCCTCTTCCCATCTGACTTTCCCTCATTGGCTGACTTCTCTCTCATTTTTCCTGGTCCATCCACACTGACATGCGGTGCCAGAGTGACTGTCCTTAATGGTCGGTTGTGTGGGTCACTGCATTTTTCACTGGCAGCAAAGAGTTTTCTCAAGACAAACGAGCAGATTGCTGTGTTTGTACTTTCGCTCCATTTACCACTTTGTGTTTAATCACATACCATTTACTGTGTTCTGGCTGACAGGCCAGCTGGCAGGGACAGGTACTAAGTTCATAAACAAAACTAAAGTCAGTTAATCACCTGTTTCCTCTCCCTAATTGTGTTTTAAGTTTCAGATCTTCCGAGAGCATGGTTGACACCAGTTCTTGCCTTCAGAGTTTCATTTTGGTTCATCGCTAAACACTAATTAAGATTTATAATTGCCTCTGTTTCCTAGGGTTGTTATGTCAAGAAGACAGAAGAAACAGGTTACAAAATTTGTCTGTCTGAGCCAAAGTTTATCATATGTCCACCCTTCCTCTTTCCTTTGTAGTGTGTGATGCTATGGCACACACAGATGGGAGAGTGGATCCAGCAAGAGCAAAAGAATGATCAATAATTAAGATTGAGCTAATCAGTAAAAATTTAAAGTGTGTGCCCATATTTCACGAGTCATTATGTGTACAGTATACTGTATGTGTCATGGTCCATGTGTGTTGATTATGTTTGTCTTTGTTCTTTTATTTAGACTCATTCATTTGTCCTGGACCTTAACCGACTTATTTCCTTGTTCTTTTCAAACTGTCTCTTGGCACATTTAAAAAAATTGTGCTTCCTTTGTTTCTTCATACCCATTTTCTTGCTTCTTTGATTCCTCCACACCTGTTTTATTTTATATTTGTTTTGGGGGTTTTGTGTGTGTAAGTGTGCGTCGGTTTGTTGTCGATTTCTTGTTTCTACGTCTTGTCTCTCTTCTAGTTCTTTTTCAGCTGTTTATTGGATTTTATATCCAGCATAAGTCTTGGTTGCATTCATTTGATGACTCCGTTATGTAGATTTTTTTTGTGCTTCGTATTTGTATTGCTGCTGTGTCCTCACCTTCACTTAAGCCTGACAAGGTTGTGAGCAAGTGGATTCATGCATGCGGTCACACATTTAATAGATGTGTATTTGTGGTGAAGTCATATTAAGAGTACATGACCAGCTGTGAAATATTCTGGGTCAAGAAGGTCATTGGGTCACTGACTTGTTAGACTGAAGAGGAAAAAAGAAAAGTAACTGCCCGGTCTTTATAATATTATGCCGTACATTATCTATCTTATATCATACCACAAAATGCTTCTGATATGACTAGAAAGCAAATTATCAATAGGGATGTGAATCACAAGTTGAATCTCAACATAATTTTGTATTGATTCCATGGATATTGATTCGGCTAGTACTGACATAAAAAATTTGGCATCACATATCTTTGATATAAAATGATATCATATGTTGATAAACACAATCATTTCCATTCAATCAAATCACAAAAGCAACTAAAAGATACAAATATAATGTTATTCCTGAAGTAAATCTAATATTTAAAAAGGAAAAAAAAAAAATGACAAAAATAGACTGTGCCACATTCTGTAAATTTAGCTTTAAAGCTTTATGGAGAGAAAAAAAAAACAACTTTTTGTACACATTAAAACAGAATATAGTATAAACCTTACTCCTGTTAAGAGTTACTGAATCAATGTATTGGTGTAGATAGATAGATATGTTGTTAGACCCCATGCCGTCAGATCAGTTTTCCATGTTCTCGCATGTAAAAAAGCATAAATTACCAGTCCCCAATAGCATTGAGTAGTAACTTGTGCACAGGGATGCCTCACATAACCCATCTCTAGATTCACTACACAGCAGTGGGCTGACATGTCTCGACACCCGGGGAGTAGTTGGTGGGGGTTAAGGACCTTTGCTTAAGAGCCCACAGTTGTATGACCTTAGTGCCACATCAGGAACTTAAACCGGGGTTGCTTATTAAACATCCAACTGTAATAGGACCTATTTGGAACTGTACTTCTGTTTACTTGGTGGAACACAAGTGTCAGTGCTATTAAAGGTGAGGCAAAAACTTCAACCAGAAAAAAACAGCTTCACTGACAAATGTATTTATCATTACTTGGTGATATGGTCATTTGATAGTAAAGTTAGTTAAAGATAGTCAGGACAGGAGCGGGTTATGTTACATTACTTTTGAGCTTTAGTGTGTCTTTAGTGTATCTATACATATATACACATGTATACATGTACTGTAGATAGATAGATAGATAGATAGATAGATAGATAGATAGATAGATAGATAGATAGATAGATAGATAGATAGATAGATAGATAGATAGATAGATAGATAGATAGATAGATAGATAGATAGATAGATAGATAGATAGATAGATAGATAGATAGATAGATAGATAGATAGATAGATAGATAGATAGATAGATAGATAGATAGATAGATCGATCTAAAGTGGGTAGATAGAGGGGGTCACAAACATATATATACACACACACAAAGAAAAAAACAATCCCTCTAGGTTCTAACTGCATTCACACATGCACACAACTGGCACACATCCTGTAACGTCATTTAGAAAGCATGGGTAGGCAATGGGACTTAAATGCATTGGATTAAAGTAAAATAAACATGATCAGACTCTGCCATCTGCCCTAGGATGGCATGGTTGCCTAGCATTGGACATTGTTTGGCTTGACTGACGTTGATATGCTGATGCTGTTGTTTGTGTGTGTGTGTTTTGTGTGTGTGTGTATATGAGTATACAGTAGGCTATGTGCAGATGGCCCCATTCAGATGATGGATTTATTTTCTGGTCTGTCTTCTAATAAAAGTCAGTCTCATATTAATTTTTTTCTGTTATTGTATGTTAGTATAATTGTTGCATATCTATGAAAAATCTGCATTTGCTCTAAGTTTAAAATTGGGAATGTGCAACTTTAATAATATGATATTGCTGTAATCAAATAACAGATTTGACTTAGAAAAAAGTACAAGTGCACCCTAAGAAATGGTCAGATTTAGAATAACAAAACTGATAAAGACGTTGGCTTAATAATTCTCAGCTGCTCTTTTTCACACACACTAAACACCCCTCTCATTACCTACAGTGTGTGGGTGAGAGAGTTATTGAGTCTCAAAATAGAGTTAGAGCAATAACAACAGCAATATCCTGGCAACCCTTAGCATGGTTCTCTGTCAGTGGGACTGCTAATAGGGTTAATATGAGAGAGATGAATGGGCATCTTCAGGGCACAACCTGGATTAAAAGCACAAACTGTTCTATCAGATGCCAGGTTATGTGTAATCTTTGTTTCACTGCATTTACAAATAGCAATACTGGTTTGAAGTGTGTGTGTGTGCATATATACGTACACAAAAATTGTGCACACAGTCAACTCCCTGCCCTTATAGGATGACTAAACAATTCTCCGCTTTAAAAAATGTATTTAAATTATTTAATTCTGGCAGCAAAACAAAAACCCAAGAAAAACAAAAAAAAAATGATACACAATATATCAAGAAAATGTAAAAATTTCAACATGGCTTAATCAGTATTTAAAATTATTGTCTTTCTTTCTTTCTTTCTTTCTTTCTTTCTTAATTTTCTGAAAATACTACCACTTTACTTCACAGAAGGCAATTCCACAGAGTAGGGTTTAGCAAAGCTCAGTCATCAGGGTACTGTAAAATAATGAGATATTTTATCAAAATGAAACCTTTTTCATCCCGGTCAGGAAAGGTTTAGATAAATTACACACTCTGTGTTCATAACTGTTTTCAAAAACCTGTCTAATAAATGTAGGGCATGTATTTCCCAAATGGGATTAATATAGTATATAAAAAAAATCAAAATAAAAACTTATTTCTTTGGAAAAGAAGTTTGCTTTATCTAAGTTTCCAGTCATTTACTGGTTTTTAATATAAAAATAAGCAGCTGTGAATCTTACCAACCATTTAGTGCCAGCTTTTGTTGGGTTTTTTCATAATAGTAACAAGTTTCTCTGCTATAGATATCTCAATCAGAACTCAGGTACTGGAACTTCAAACCCAGCTCTGTTTAGATAAATTGTGGAGATACTAGTTCGAAAGGTCTTTCCACCACTAGCATTTGCTAATAACAGAACTACAGACAAAAAAAAGAAACAAATGACAATAAAAACCTAATTTTCCCAAAAAAGCAACACCAACACTATAGTTTCAGTCCTCTTTGGAGCTTACATTGTTTTGCACAAGTATCTTGGAAAACCTTCTGCAGCTCATATGTAGATTAAGTAATAGTTAGCTCTGAGGTGTTCAGGGCTGAAACAATTAATTGAATTATTCAAATTAATCGATTAGAAAAAATAATTGATTAATATTTTAGCTTCGTTTAACTTTTAAAGTCCTGCTTCACGCATTGCTTCCGGCCTGTATAAACTATTTCTGGACACTCCCTACCAGTGGGTGGCAGTAATGCACCTACTCGTTGCATGTCAACCGCAGTCTGTGCCAATTTGGACTCATTATTACTCCATTGCATCTCAGTCACATCTTTAAAAACATAGAAAGAGCTTATCCAATTTATCGATTTATCGATCGATTACAGAGGTAGATTAATCAACTATTAAAATAATCGCTAGCTGCGACTCTAGAGGTGTTTGTGCTACTTGACTGATTTGATAATGTGTGGGAGCCATACCCTCTGGTTTATATTTCTTTGTTGTTAATGAAATTTAGTTCTTCATTACTTTTTATGGGGCTCGTGTCATGAATAAATCAAATCATTTGATTCAAAAACATGCCCAATGCTGTGATGGATAGATGTTAAACTCTTGGAGTGCCTTATACTTTTGTACAGTAATAGCTACATATGATTTACTCTACAAAGACTAAAGATGGACAAATGATATTGTAGATTTGTTTACCCTAATGCCATACTTGTTTATGTGCACATCTAGCAGTCAGAAGAAGCAGATTTGATCAATTCCATCAGTTTCTTACACATCACCTTCCCATATGTGCCTACAATAGACGATCTATTTATACAACATAACTTTGGAAGCTGCTTTCTAGATTTCTTTGTCAGTGACCCTGTCTGTCTGTGACACCAAGCTAGAGGGGCTTTAGTCTCTTCATCCCCCCTACCGAGTTTACCCCAGCAGGCTTTGTGACAAAGGCTCAGGCAGCTGCTACATGGATGGATGGGCAAAGAATAAATTGGTCTTTCTCCACCATAGTAATGAAGACACACACACACACAAACTGATTAAAAAGATTCATGTTGTGGCGATCGCACAAACAAACATTGAGAAACAGACGTTGGCCACACCTGCAAATCCATGTGGTCTTAACTGGCTTGGATGGATGAACTTGTTTTGAGGCATGGAATTTAACCTGGGTTTGGTCGAAAGCCATGGGCAGTTTGGCCTGTTAACTTAACAAACCTGCCACATTGTTAGTTTACTTTTATTTAAAGGAATGTGAAACTTTCATACCTGAGGAGTAGGAAAGCTGAACAAAAAGGCTGAAGTCTTAGTCATTCTGATAGCATGTCTGTGGGGATAAAGTCTTGTTCACATCATGGCGAGTATTCTCTCTTATCTCACTATAGTGTCACATAAGGGCATTTCACTGAGCCCATGGCTCTATATATGTATTTTTGTCTCCCCATTTTTATTATGATGCATAATAGTATTATTGATTTTAAGATAGTTAATAGAATATATCAAACAGTCTATGACAGGATAAGGTTTCCCTTTCACCATTATTATTCAACACTGATTCAAACACAGTCCACATCAGTTCATATCAATGCCTGAAATGTACTGAGGTTTAATCTCCACGATGTTGCGTTCAGCTGTGTCTAACACCTAAGAGCAAACTATTGACAAGTGCTGTGGCAGTGCACATCCTGAGTGGCCCTGGGGCTGTGTATAGAACTAGACAGCTACACAGCAATGTTGACACAGTCAACAAAGAATAAATGACTGCTGTTAGTCTGTTTTTCCTCCAAATGATGTCAAATTCTCTCTTTCCAGTCTCAGCTGCTTCCTTCACAGGCTCTTCACCTTTGCTCCGAACCTACTGCATTCTCTGAGTACGTTGCTTTACTCATAGATGACTTTTGACCAACCTTTCCCTCCCTTTACGCTGCTCCAGTTATGTAATCTCTGTGCCTGTGTCATTTGGGACCTCATATTGACAGTTTGGTTCTTTACTGTCCCTCTTTGGCCACTGTGGTTGGCTGGCCAACTCCGGGCAGCTGGGAAGTTTGACACTTTACACGCACAAATCTATTGATTAAATTAAGCGCATGTGTGCCAATGTAACTGAAGTGAATGTTTGTGCTGTACATTTGACCCAACCAAATCACTGGCTGTCATTGGCACCTACCAAATTTAAGTTACATAACTTGCCATGTGTGTGAGTTTAAAACAGTCATGTCAGCTGATGTTATGTGACCAGTGTTGACTGCAAACTAGAAAAGACTGGAACTCTGGGATTTAATACATGCTTAGCCTGAGACTTACAAACAGCACAATTCCTTTCTGACCTGATTCTTCTTATCTTGTCAAGATAAGATGGGATTATGATACCTGGCTGCCTGATGGGAACTTAAAAATACTTACATGACTGTAGCAAACCAGACCAGTTTTAAGCCAGTGCAGATGCTGACAGGATTTGTTTTCAGTGGGGGCAATTTCAGAACTTCTCAATTCCTAGAAAAACATGTTTGTCACACTCACTGATTTTTTGTTTTATTCATTTTTTTGCCTTGCACCAAGACAAAGAAAGAAAAATTAAGACAGTGATTTTTTAAATTCTGGGAAATTCAGAAGAGGTTTTTCTTGCCCTGAATACTTTTCTTTGAAAAAAAGAAGCACATACACTTAAGCATTCAAAAATGTACTTGATAAAAAAAAAAAAGACAGGATTCAATAATAATAATAATAATGATAATATTTTTTTAAGAAATCAGTAAAAATCAAACAATAAAGTTTATTAAATGGAAGAAGGAGATTATGCTTTCAAGCCTATCTAAAATCAAAACAATGTAACAAATAGAAAAAGTATGACCTCCCCGTGTGACATTCCTATATTTTCTGGTTGACACAGCCACAATGTGGAGTTTCTGGAATGGCCTCTATTCAGTCTATAAATCTTTCAGGCAGCACCACGTTGCCCTCTAGTGAACTCTGTCTGGGCTTCACTGATACTGGCTCCCTGAAAAGTACTTGACCCACAGTCCCATCTGCTGTTGCAGTAGTGAAGTGCAAAGTTAAAACCAAAACACATCGCTCTTTATGAAATCTTTACTGGTGCATTATTTTACAGCAATAAATTATGCCTGACACAATCATTTGTTGAAGCTAAACCACAAAAATATGTACATGAAATATGTACAGCCTGAAATACTCTGCATTACATTGTTACATGGTAATCTTCATCTTACATTTAAAGCCCTAAAGGGAGAAATCCAATGAAATTATTTCCCCCTCCAAAAAAAGCAAAGTACAGTATACCAAATATATCAAAATCTAGACCAAATTCACATTCATACACTTAACCTGATGACTGCAAAAACCTACGACTGTACATAGCGAATAATCTCACTCAGGTCATAGCCCGTCACCGCAAAGGCATAGCCGTCGCCATCACAGAACTTAGCCCCACAGATCTGCATATCTGTCACACACTCGTTATGCAAGTGGGAAACCTGAGAGGAAGTGAGAAAACAAGGTCGGTCTGAGAATAAGAGTAAGAGCATCTTAAATAAGTTAAATCAGCCAGACAGCAAATTAAGTTGAGCTTTCACTTATTAAAAAACAAGCCCTGAATTCTGTATAATGATCAATTACCTCCACGCCGTTGCTCTCTGGGGTCACAGTCAGGTGCCACACCCTGACAAAAGAGTCCTCGGCAGCAGACAGGAGCTGAAGTAAACAAGGAGATGATCTCTCATTAAGAGGTGGCAGTTATGCCAAGAAATATGCAAAAACATTTCAAACTAAACAATAAATGAATGGCTTTAGACCCAAATTTTCTAATAGTGATTGAAAGTTTGTCTCTACATTAACAACTTGGTAGATTTATACGTAAATATTTGACCTTTGTGCTTTGTGCTGCAATGCTAATCAGTATTTCTAGTAACTGTCTAAAGTTTTGCAAAGCAGCTGGGAGGAATTGTAGCCCATTCCTCAGTACAAAACAGATGCAGCTCTGGGATGTCAGCAGGTTTCCTTACCAAGTTCATGTGCTTGCACAAAAGTAAAGTAATAACTTTAACTTAGTCATTCCAAAACATTTTTTTTACCACCCTTTGACAAACAGAATTTTCTGACAAAGTTCAAATGCTGGAATGGGATGTTTTTCTTTTCTCCATCATTTCACATTTCATTTAAATAAAATAAAGGTCTATATTAGACTCATCAGTCTAAAGCATATTCTTCTCTGTATGAACTGCAGATAAGTAGGAGCGTTATTCCAGAGTAGTAGCTTCATACTCACTGCCCTATCACACAGAGCCATGTACATTGTTGTTATTCAGTATTCTTGTGACTGAAAAACATTAACATTAATCAATTAGGGGGAGGGCTTTAGTTGCTTAGAAGGGAACCGGTGTTCTTTTGGTGATCTTGTGGATATTAAACATTTTGTTCTTGGAGTGATCTTTGTTAATCAGTGATCCCTGTTGAATATATTTATGGTTGTAAATTTCTTCCATTTATATAATAACTGTCTGTGGACTGGTGAGGCCCAAACATATTAGAGATCATTTTGTAACCTTTTCTTATCAACAGCTCTAATGTGTTATACTTATTTTTTTTAAATCTCGTGCCTTATTTTCTACTTCTAGGAGTTAAAGGTAAGTATGTAAAACTAAAAAAAGAAAGAAAATTTATATAAATCCAAACCTTTTTGATGGATCCAAAATGTATTATATTATTTTTAAAGAGAATTTATATCTCTGGGGAGGCAAATAGGGGGTGCATATTTGTTCCACATTTTTCTACGTGCCTGGAAGAACAAAAAGGGACTTAAAAACCCCAATTAAAACCTTAGGGGTAGCTTGGAAATCTAAAGAAAAAACGGGAACCCGCAAGGGATCCCCCCGAAAAAAATTGGGGAAATCAACCCCAACAACAAGAAAAAAAAAAACTAAACAAAAAAAAATCAGGGGATGTTTTAAATTAAAATTAAGCAAATATGAGCAGAAATACTGTTTACGTACAAAAATGTCACTCAATGAAACTTTTCATATTGGTTATCTAAGGTGATGTAAAAACTTTAAAGTGTAAAAAGAAATGTGTTTTCAATACACTGGATTTATGTAGCTCACCAGTCCGGAAAAGGGAGCCACGTCCAGTGAGTATATCCAGCGAGCATGAGCGTTGATCTCAGCATGCAGAATTCCCGTCACAGCCTCATAGATACGGATCTGGCCCGTGCCATAACCTGCCACCACTGTACCTTTCCACAACTTGACAGATGAGCAGCTCATGCTGAGAGCAATGAGGGGGAAAAAAAGGATCAATGCCATCCGGTAATTAAGAGAAAAAAATAATGGATATTAGATTAGCTTAACACAGGAAATGAACAATCAAAGGACACTGACAAAGACCATCAGTTTGTGAAGTGTCACAATGTATGAGTGGAGAGAAAAACAGATGAAAGTGACAGTTGAAGAGGAGTTGATGATAAGAAAGCTTTAGCATAGGTCACTTTTAATCTAACAAAGTTTTACTTCACAGACCAAAAGATCATTTAACAATAATACAGTTAACTTCCTACTCAAAACCAGGGATCTTGTTGAGAAGCTGAAATTCCTCCCCAGACTTCCAAACACACAGGTTCCCTCCATCATCCGCAGTGACCAGATTAGCTATGTACTCCTAAAAGGATGGAAGCAGTAACAAAAGGAGAGGGATTATGTAATCGAACTGCAGCATTTCCTAGGGGTATTATATAAAGATTTTTTTTTTTAGATAGTTTGTTATTCATGGACAAATTTTAACAATCTTGTAACAAATGTTCAAACTGACAGGACACATACACACATGCCATACCTGGCTGCCTGAGCACTCTGAAGCCATATCAGTGATGGAATCACTGTGCTCCTCCAAGACCTCAGACAGAGTGATGTTACTTCCTTTGCTGGGGACATCAAATACTAGAATTGCACCAGATGAAACACCTGGGGAGGGAGGAAATTATGCTTTTGAGTTCTGTTGTATACACTAGAAAACATATATAACTCAGTACTTACCCACACATATATAATTCTCAGACACTGCAGATATTCCTCGAGCAAACACTGCCTGTTCTGAGAAAGAAATAAGCTCTGTAAGTGTACTAAATCTAACCAAAAAAAGTGTGAATGTACAAACATGCATTTAAGAACATATGCTTTATATTATCATAGTTCCCTGCAGTATGTAACAAATTCACAATGTTTATATAAATTTACCTGTAGGTGTTTCAGGTGTATCCAGTGCATGCCAGTACACCATGATAGAGCCATCGGATTCATACATCTAAAGCAAAAGATTTATGTGAGAGTAATGTCTACAAAGACACATATACTTTTCTTACTTCGTGACACACATTCAGTGTACACTAAAACATCTTTAAGTGTGCGAGCAGCAAAAGAAATGAGTGTCAGAGACACCAAAAAAGAGCAGAGACTCACCTGGATGCCCTTCTGAGAGGTCACCACCAGCAGTTCACGAGAGGGCAGAACACAGAAGGCAGCCTGTCACAAAAAAAAAAGAATATTATCTTCATGATTTGGCGACATGCATAAAATACTAGAACAAAATATCAAACCGTGTCTGCAGGACTTGAAGTAGAAGCCCACATCAGAACACAGGAGGAGCTCACAACAGAAGACGCGCAGTGGCCTAACCTGCATGATAAGCGACGTGCTTGTGGCGACATTGGGTTCCTTGGAAAGCAGCTGACGGTGGGAATAGTTGAGGCCGTCCCAGGACGCGCTGACCATGTTGACAACATTGGCATGGACCACCGTGAAATAAGTGAGGCGCCTTGGTGCGATGCGCAACACGCTGAGGTTGTTGTACAGCGCCGATGCGCTGTTTTTGATCTGGATGCTCTTCTCTTTGTGATACATGGAGCAGCCTTAAAATGGTACTGATGGTTGAACAGTATGTGATCCGATGTCAGTCTGGAACAGGAAAAGTACAGGTAACCACAATTAAATGAGATACTTCAAGGAAAACATACCAACAGGCATCGCAGGGAATGGTAACGCTAAACGCTGAGTATTAGCAACAAGCTAGGAATGTTAGCAAGAAGGCTGCAGTAACAAGGAAGGGGGGAAAAAGAAACTATTGTTGCTGAACATGCCGCTGATTCTGACTATATAAATTCAATTTGCGAAGCTCTCCCCGATTATTACATACGTGAACGAAGCACTTTTTTGGGTTAGCAATGGGATTACCTATGCGTCCTCCGCAGCCATAGAGACAACGTATCTCTACGTATTACATCATCTTGGCGTGCTTAGTTACCTAGCAACTGTGGACAATACAGAAGTAAGGGTCGTAAATACTCAAGCTCCTGACATCGGAACAGTAAGTTCAATAGCAGACCGAAACAACTTAGCTTCCGATGAGACATGTTAAAGAGACCACACATATCATGTTTCGAAAGTAATTTGTATCAAAGGAAACGTTTTTAGATTAGTTAGTAATAATGTTAATAGCCTTTATCAAAGATATACTGTATCGCATACACTGTAAGTTTTCTGGATAACCCCAACTTTAAAAACTTGCTTTCTCCAGAAGAACATAAACTCAAGAAAACAAAATTATTTAAGCCAGTTGAGTTTAATTTCTTGGACTGAAAATTAAAGTAAACAGTTTGGAAAATTAGACATAGAACAAACACTATATTAAGATAAAAAGATAAAATATTTGCAAACAGCTGCACTGACATTTGAATGACAACCTCCAACTGCAAAACCACAATGTTTTTTCTTATATTTTTATTTGCTATTAGTAAACTTCATGTGATCTGCTCTTTTATTTTACAGTCATGGAAAAAATTAAGTGACCACCGTTGTTTTCTCATATTAATTGATTTTAATCAATTTTAATGCCTGGTACTACTAAAGTAGATTTGTATGGACAAATATAATGATAACAACAAAAACAGTGCATAAGAGTTTAATTTAAGAACTGATATAATCTAGCCAATTTCCATGCTTTTCTTGAGAAGTGATTTTGGTTATTAAGTTCTGACATCAATATCTATGGCATTGTATTGCCAAAAATAGTGCTTTTAGGCATTCTATATTTTCTTTTCTGTCTCTTTTAGTCACATGATTCACACCACAGTTGGTACTCGATTGCATAACCATTATTTTTGATGACAAGGGCGGTCTCTTAATTTTTTCCATGGCTATTTGTCTTCATGTATTGTGTTTATAAATGACAACCCTTAAAAGGGTTGGATTTACAATCCCTGCTCTTAGAGGAACATACTATACAAACTGGTCCAGATGGTCTAGATTTCATTTCATTTTATTTCATTCTTCAATCCCTTGAAAATCAAACACATATCACAAACATGTTAGATTTTTTTACTGTCATTTGTCTTTGTTTTCACACAAGCCTTTGAGCCAAAATGCCCCACTCTGCACTCAAGTCCAAACTTGATAAGTACAAACAAAGGCTACCGCTCAAAGAGATAACACCTACCAAGCATGACCTAGAAACAGAAGATAGGCATCCTCGTGGCTTCACCCAGGCCGAGTGGAGCAATATGTTGATCCAGGATGATGGAGATGAAGTAGTGGGGGAGATAATGGATGAACTGCTGAACAAGGTCATGGAGAAGTGTTATAAGGCATACATGGAAAAACAGGTGAGAAGAAAAAAAAAGAAAAACAAACAGTGTAAAAGCATTGTTTGACTGAGATCCATAAAGTGACAATAAAACTATTTAGCTTAGATTTTTGTTTTGTTTTGTTTAGTTTTTACATTATGCATATACATTATATATGATTCTGTTATACATGTAGTGATGTTGCTTGTCTTTGCCATTAAGCTTGCACCTTTCTCAGTGTCTTGGGCCAAGAGTTACATCACACAGACTCTAGAGCACCGATTCATGTACATAGAAGAGGCAGAACCAGTTAAAGCATGTATAAAAGAGGACTCTGAGCCTGTGCCAGCAATTCCAGACTCATGGGCTCAAGGATGTGTGCCAGTTGTACTTGCCACCCATCAGCCTAAATGCAGCACACAGGAGGTACGCTTAATCTATCCCTTCTGCAAACGTTGTTTGAAAATTCATCTGAGGCTCTGCTTGTATTCATATCCACAGTATACCTGTTCCTCTGTATTCCTAACAGGAGGCTGACGCAGGCTGTGTGCCAATCCAAACAAAGCCAAGTGTCAAAACGCAAAATGATGTTGTTTCCCGAAAAGTGTCCCCCATTAAGCAAGATGAAGAAGAAATGAAGCCCAGAAACTATGTCAGTGGTATATACCGTAATGTGCTCAGTCCAAGTCCACCACCAAAAACTAGTAGTAACAAAAAACAACACGAGAATAAGCCTTTTAGAAATGGCTCAAGGAAACTACTACCTTCCCTGTCCTGCTCAGCCACAAGCAGTAATGTGGAGGTGGAGAGTAAAAGGATGGAATATTCTGCTGATGAACAGAAGACTGCATTGCTCCACCAGCACAATAACCAAAAACCCATACCAAAGTTAGATCCACTTTCCTTGCCTCGACATTGGATATCTCTTCAATATGAAATTTTGGATGAAACAAAACTCACCCCCAAAAAGCTCAGTGGACCACCTAGACCTGAACCAAAATCAAACAGGCAGCAAAAAACACCAAAGCCACAAACCAGTTCCATGGATCAGCCAGAAAGGTTTCAGAGGAGAAATTCTGATGATGTTTGCCTCTCTGGACATGGAAAAGAGCAGCATCTGTTATCTGGGCCTGTGAAGCTGGACGCAATGGTCTTAGCCGAGGGGGTTTCACTTTTAGATCCTCAGGATGTTGAAGTAAAAGCACTCAAATTTAACTCCCCATCACAGTCTGCACAGCTGAGGCTGATAAAAATGTTTCCACCTGTCCCACCATATGCAGTTGACCAGGTGACTGCAGGTCCACCACCTCGGGTTGTCCCACTGTCTCAGTCCACAAACTGCAACAGCTGAATTTTTAAAGTTTTATTTGCATGTGTGCATGTGTTTTCAGAGCTCAGTGTGCAACATGTTCATGAAATAATAAAGATCACTAATACAAAAACACAGGGTATTGTGTCTGGTGTAAGCAAAGCCATGAAAAGGGGATAAAACATGGTCTGTAACGGTTCTGTTCTCTACACATAAGTCATTCTAAATTGGCTGTACAATAATGAAATATATTTTATACATTTATTTAATGCATTAACAAAACAGAATGCAGTTATTCTGAATGAACCCTGATTAAGAAGAAAGTTTACTGATTATTTTTATGGAAAAGGCAAGTCATAAAAATCAGACATTAAAGAAAAGTTAAATATAGTATATCAGATAAAAAATCCCACATTTAAAAACAGATAAACCTTATCCAATGGTGTGGGGGTTGCTGAAGCAGTCGCTATTATCAACGTGTAATATCTGGACAGGTCACCAGTCTTTCGCAGGGCTGACACAGAGAGACAGAAAAATCACACACATATGGAAAAAAATAAATCAGATAAAAATTAGCCCAACATCCATGTCTTTAAACCAAAGCTGAATTCTCAGGGTATCTCATGTATTGTCATCCACAAGGAAGGCCACTGATATATTCGAACCCCTCCCCGCGGGATCGACTAGTGGCCTTTTTGCTTTGAGGCTACAGTCTCAAAAAAATGCAGCCACATTTGAAAAATTTTCATGACAATTATTCCAAGGTTTTACAGTTGCAACAGATAGACTGACATTTAATGTTGGTTCTTGGATTTTTCTCTTAAATTGTTTTCTCTCATTCTGAACAGCTTGTGGATATTGGAAGGAAACAGTTTGTTCTTAGCTTTGTTCATTGTTTGTATTAATCTATTATCACATTTCATTAATTTCCCATTGTCCACTTGACTTGTCCAGTTTACAGCAGTATATAATTAACAATGACTGAAGAATTTGGTTTCAAGAACTGTGTCTTTTTCAGCATTATTTGATTATATTTTTCTGGGATTATTTGTTGTACAATATCCATATCAAATGTTTTTTTCCCTCCAAGATATAAAGATAACTTGTTGGCATCAAATAAGTTTTTAACTATCCAAAGTTTAGCCTCCACTGTATGCATAATTCTGAAATAAATTAGATTTTTGTACTCTTTTGTTCTTTAAAATTTTTAATTCTTTCTTTTTCTTTTTTTTTTTTTTTTATTAGAAAAATTGAAATCATTAAATTCAGTTTTAATCATAGCTCTTCTGGATAAGAATCAAGAGCAATATCTCAGATTTTTGCTGGTGCTGTTGAATTGACTGCATTATGCTAAATGGGTGCGTTCTGTTTTCAGCTTAACAGTTGACACGCCTCGTCACAGGTAATACTTAATGCTAGACAACCTCTAAAGAGTTTGGTGGATAAAACGGCAAGACTTTAAAAGGCTCTATGGTCCCATTTTCTTTTGCAATGTGTTGTAGACCTAAAATCAAAAAGTAGATAGGTTAACACAAAGAAAAAAGTTTGGAGAAGAAAAAAAAAAACATAATCTTGGGTTTATGTTGCCTATGATTAGTCAAACCAAAAGTATAGCAAACATATCAGTCAAATATATTCACTTGATAGGCTACTAACATTTGAACTAAAGTATTTATGTTAAGTCCATTAGACATGTCCTCTCAATTAGCTTTATAAATTGACTCCTTAATCAGAATAATGTTTAAATTAACAATACAACAGAAAAAAAATCACTTCTAGGATTAGTTAAGTATTTCTGATTCACAATCAGTCTACAATTTTATGTTAAACTACCAATTTTCACTGAAGTATGGTAAAAACAAACAAACAAAAGATTGCTTTTATTAAAATATAAGGATTGAAAAAAAAAAGAAAAAAATTTTTTTTAAATAAAAAATTCTTTTGCTGACATAAATTCATTCATTTTATTTGTTTAAAAAAAAAAAAAAAAAAAAAAAAAAAACCCTAAACCACCATTTACTAGTGACCTAAAACTCCTACAGATTTGTGGGCCCTGCCATGGTGACTTACATGAAAACATTATGTCACCATCATGATTAAAGGTGCACATCAATCTGATGTTGCACTGATTTAATTAAACTTTATTTTTTCCCTTATTAAATAGTTATTGACTTTAGAAATGCTTAATTATAACTATTTTTAGGTCAAATAATTATAGTAACACAAAGAGGACACAAGATGTCACTGTTTTACAACGGAATAGGATGAGTGTGATGGTCAACCGTACTCACCCTCCATAAGCATTTTTCTCAAAGGGAAACCACATCCCACCAGGGTTTATATACTTTGCTGTTGTCAAATGTCTGATAAAGCTACACTGCAAGTGTGCCATGTTTGCAAATACATGCATAAGGAGTGTAGGACCTGAGAGGAAAATGTGTAAACTGTATAATATAGTTCTGAGATCGTAGAAAAAATGTGATATAAACTACAAATCCCCTCGGACAAGATTTCTTTCTTTATCTATTTTTTTTTTTTTTTTTTTTTTTTTACTTATGCCTGATACTATTTGACATATGAACAACATAGGATGTCTTTGTGTTGGCTGATTGTAATAACCATAACACTTCATCTGTCATCAAGGACAAGCGCCAGAAACGACTGTTCATGCAACCTACCTTGTTGAAGTAGGCGGGACAGTCTGTGGTCTGTAAGCCAATCGTATTTCAGCTCAGTGGCTTTTGAGCCAATCAGAGAAATATTTTGCTTGGTAGCACGTTTACCTAACCCTCAGCACATGTGAGACCGTAATGAGGGAGAGATACTGTTGAGATATTCTTTCCTAGTAGCGGATTTATCGTGACATTTAAAACAATTAAGCATGAAGAAGAAACAACTTGTTACAGAAGAGGCGGGAGAGGTAAGGCGGTGGACATTTGTAACTATTTAATCAGTGTGGTAGCGAATTACCGCCCAGCAGGCAGAACAGTTTTACTCAGATAAGTCGCACACGTTTTCCTGGAAGATTTGATTTGTTTCATTGGTAATACTCAAAGTGGAAACACACAAAAGTATATATAATGCTGTAATAAAACAGGTAACATGACTAATCTTAAATTAGAAATACTTGCCAAGTTCGACACGTTAAAAACTGAGGTGTTTCTTTTTACAGGCACTTCCCTCAGATTCTTCGCATGATGATGAGGAGAAACATGAGGCTCCTATTACAGCCAAAAGGAGCAGACTTGAGGAGACCAGTGAGGAGAAGGTGGTCTATCACCCTGTGAAGCTGTCCCGAAATGATCTGTACAGACCTCCTTCAGTAGAGGAGCTAAACCAGCTGAAAGAAGCCGAAAGCCTGTTTCACTGCAGTCTTCTCAAAATGCAGGTTAGACCAAAATGAACATAAAATGCAAAAGGAAACGATGATGAAGCTGTTCCAGGATTTCAGCCCTGTCGGCTTGTGAAAACAGTAACAACACAAGCTCTCCTGTTTTGTTAATATGAACTTAAAATTTCTCACCCAAAACAGATGGAGGAGCTGCTGAAAGAGGTTGTGCTGAGTGAGCATAGGAAGCAGCTTATTGATGCCTTCATTCAAACTGTCACCAAGCTCCTCCAGACTGTGCCTGATTCACCAAAAGTTGAGGTATATGTTGTATTTCTGAGAGCCTCGACTCCATTCGACCACCCCAGCACCTGCTTCACGTCTCTCTTTGTGTGTTCAGGTAGATGACCTTTCATGGCTGTCTGGTGCAGTTAAGGTTCCTTTTCTCCTGGTGCCCAAAACAACAAAGGGCAAGTTCCACATGGCCCCTCCAGCCTCCATTGATCTGATTGGGAGCTACCCACTAGGCACATGCACTAAGCCACACATAACAGTGGACCTTGCTGTCACAATCCCAGCAGTAAGTCACCACTGGCAGTCTTTAGAGTTCTATGAAGGCAAGAAACTAGATAAATAACACTTGTCTTCTCCCTGAACACGTCTCTGTTCTCAGGATGTCCTCCAGCCAAAAGATTTCATGAACCAAAGGTATCCAAGGAAAAGGGCTCTTTACCTTGCAGGCCTTGCCCAGCATCTCAAGTCCTCCTCTGATATTGGGACCATGCATTATTCCTGTCTTCATGGGAATCGACTCCGACCTGTACTCTTGCTGACCCCTCCAGGTATCAAAGTTTGAATTCACATTTTAAAAAAAAAAAGAAGAAGAAGAAGAAGAAGAAAAATATATGACTGTTTTAAATCAGAAATTTCAAGGTGAGGTTTTGATTTTTGGGATGAAATGTTTGTATCTTTTAGGGAAAGATTCTTCCTGCTTTTCCCTCCGTGTTCATGTCTGTTCACCTCCTGGATTCTTCAGTCCCACCCGTTTCCACCCTCAGAGAAACAACATCCGGACACAATGGTACACAGGAGTACAGACGTCCAACTCTGGTAGGGCAGCTTATTTATGCACTAAGTTCTACAAGTATTACCCATCCTGTCAAAAGGGGACTGATGATTAGAAGTTTTAGTCAGACACTATAGCTGCTGTACTCAAGGAAAATAAGCCTGAATTACCAGAATTTCCAGAATAGCATTCACACATCAAAGATAGTGGGCATCTGTTTTAACACATTCAATTGATCAAATCATCACATTCATTTTTATAAATCAGCTCAGTTGTTTGCTTCCAAACTCTTGTACAGTATATATTCTGAACAAATCAAAATGTTTTGTTTTTTGTTATTTCAGAGTGCAATGAACCTCCCACTCCACATTACAATAGCACAGTTCTGGGGGATTTACTGCCCAGGGCTCACCTCCAGTTTCTCTCTGCTGTCAGCTCCCAGTGCTCAGCTTTCACTGATGGAGTAGCTTTGCTCAAAGTGTGGCTCCATCAAAGAGAGTTGGACAAAGTAAGTTTGCATTTGCTTAATTACTTTGTGTGCGTTAATTAGCGATGTCATCGTGTCTACATTGTTTTGTCACCATCTCATAGGGCACTGGTTGCTTTAATGGTTTCCTGGCTTCCATGCTTTTGGCGTATCTGCTCATCACTCACAGAATCAGTAACACCATGACAGCCTATCAGTTGCTTCGAAATGCTTTGAACTTCCTTGGTAAGAAAAGGAAAATATGTAGATACCTTTTCAAATGAGTATAATTCTGATTAGTTTGATTTGCTTGAATGTTTGCAAAATGTTGTGGCATGTACTGACCTTTTTGTCTCACTTTCAGCTTCTACAGACCTGACAGAGAATGGAATTAGCCTCGCTAAGGACCCCGACTCTTCAGCTGTGAGTGTTGTAATTCAAATGTAAACCATTGAGACAGTGTGTTTATTTTTCAAACATTTATCAATCCCCATAAATGATTTTTTTTTCTTTTTCTGCAGCCGTCTCTTGCAGAGTTTCACCGTGCTTTCCAGGTTGTGTTTATTGACCCTTCAGGGCACCTTAACATGTGTGCTGAAATGACAGCTTCTACCTACAAACAGGTAAGCGCTGTTGAAACTGTGTATTTGATCAGGCATTTTTTGTCTGCTGAGATTAAGGAACTAATTTAAAACTTTTTTTTTTTCCTTTTCACTGTTTATTCTCAGCTGCAACATGAGGCATCTGCATCAATGCAGTTTTGGGACGATCCCACAGTAGATGGCTTCCAGTGCCTCCTCATGATTCCCAAACCCATGATAAGGACAAGTGACCATGTCTTCCAGTATGTCTCTCTTTCAACAAATTAGGGATGTAACGATTACTGGTAAAATGGTTAACCAACGATTAGTAATATTGTTTCTAAGCGTAATTATCATTAAAACCGTGACTAATCACTGCACTTTGAAAAACTCCAAGTGATGCTGCTCACTGGCTGGAAAAGTGGTAGCAGTCGCAGTTTGCAATGTCTAATTTATGAAAAGATGGCAGAAGGCAACGAAGGCACCCACATAGACAGTACTCTTGAGATTTTTCCCCCTTTAGAAAGGACAAAGTAGACATTTAGACCCATTTTGGATATTTTTAATGATGTTGAGGGGTATTTCTATAGTACCGTGATAAAAAATGATAACCGTAATCATTTTGGTCACAATAACCGTGATATGAAATTTTCATATCGTTACATTCCTACAACAAATGCAATGTAACCTCCTTACATCCAGTTCATCTTATGTACATAATCGGCTTGGTTTCATCTTTTCTATTCCTCCTTAATTCTGCAAGTAACCAGTAAAGACTTCCTCAGTTCGTATGTCGTCTCTGTCAGTTTGTAATGTCGATACCGGGAGGAAAAAAACACAGAAATCAGAACAGTATGGTTTCCTGTATTTCCAATTTTCAACCTTAGAGGTTTTTCTTTTCTTTTTTTTTTTCTTCTTCCACTCAGGCTTTGTGATTTGGTGAAGCTGCAGTCCAGCTGTAAGAAACAGAACTTGCTCAATGAGCTAATGGACCACAGTGGAGATTATGTCCAGACGGCACTTCCTTTTATTCTGTCACTACTCCAGCGAGGACTTGGCCAAAGGATTCACCTCCTCACCCACTCCCTCGCTCCTGACCTTGAGGTTGTCTTTCAAGTCTCACTTACTGAACACTGATTCTTCTTATACTTAATCTAATTATTTCTCAGTTAATATTATCAGAGATATAATGTAAGAGTTTACATGTATTTTTGTTTTTATCTTTGCAGTGGTCTGTAGAGAGTGAAGCCCCAAAATACAAAGCTCAACCTTCAGTCTCCTTTGGTTTGCTCTTAAGAGCCGAGCTGGCAGCCTCTGTTCTGGAAAGAGGCCCATCTGCAGACAGTCCCAAGGTAATTTTACCTTTGTCTACTTTCTTTATGTGTAGGGAGCTTTTTCTTCGTTTGCCCTCTGGAGTTAAAGCATCATTGTCACTTTCATGCCACTGTGGGAGTGCAATATGAAAATAAAAAAGCAAGATTAGAGTGCATTTGTAGTAAATTGCATGTCTGTTTATTGCAACAAAAGCTTTGGCATCACTTTTTTGAATTGGAGAGAGATAGGAATTTTATTTTTCTAATTGGGGATGGAAATATGAAAAAAAAAGCTGCTCAGTCGTTTTGGATTTTTACTAATAGCATGGTTGTAAGAATGGAGTGTTTTTCCAGATTTTCTTGAAATGTTCAAAACTATACATTGTGATATAAAATGAATAATTGTTTTAAACTGTTGTATTTTTTTTTCTTATTTCTGCCATTCACATGTTACAATGCATGTTCAGCATTTCACTATGAAACACGGTGATGTTCTTCTGCTAGGCAGCTGAATTTCGTCAATTGTGGGGCCCTCGCTCAGAGCTGCGCCGCTTCAAGGATGGTGCCATCACTGAAGCTGTGCTGTGGGATGGAGAAAGCATGTGCCAAAAGCGCCTGGTTCCCAAACAGATCATCACACACTTGCTACAGCTGTATGTCTCACACCTATCATGGAGTTTACAGACACACAGAAATTTCATTCGTGCTAGCAGCACTTCAGTGTTTAGGGCGATGGATACTGATATTCAATATGCTGCCATAGTAACAGGAACAAACTAATGAATTGTCTATTTAATGCAGCAATTTTTTTCTGATTTTTATAATGTTCAGGCTGATTTGACCCACATTCTGTATCAGGTTCTGATATTGATGTTGGTCATTAATTAGACATTATGACCTGATAATGTAGTCTGTTCCTTCTAATTCGTTATAATATATTCCATGTTTTAAGACTACAGCCATAGATGTTTCAGAATTAACAGTTTGTCAACTCAGTGTGTCTTTTGTTTGGACATGTTAGTCTGCAAATGGGGAAAATTGAGAAAACTTGTAAATTATATAAAAGCAGCAGTCTGAGACTTTGACAGCATAAAGAAAACTTTACTCAGCAGACATTGCTGAATCCAGTCTGCAAGTATTACAACCAACAGCACTATGGGTAGATGAAAACATGGTTCTGAAAGAGTGGAATGTTTCAGGAGAAAGAATAAATAGGAAATTGCCAACTTGGCATGATGGTACTTTTTTAGCTACTCGCGATATACAATTGTTACACAATGTACCTTTAAAAGCACAGTTTAAATATGTTGTTAAATCTGTACTTTTGGTAAAACTGCTGTGTGGTTTACTGCAGGCTCATAGCTTTACACAGTAGCAACAACGACATAAATGTTCAATGAGCTGTCTGTATCGGCATCAGCAGATGGTGTCTGATATTGTTTGACTACAGAATGACTAAATATTCAACAGTTGAGAGAAGAATATCTTGACTTTTTTAATACACTAGTTTACAGCACTGTACACCAGTAAATGCAACATTTACAAATTGAGAATATATTTCTATTCTCCTGTTGTAACCCTAACCCCCCCAAACGAGCTTAGAATAACCCTCTTATGTTTTCAGTGTTGGAATTTATAGCAGATCTTCATGTTAACTTGTACAACTTATGCATTTCTGTTCACAAAGATCATCATGTTTACATGCTCTGGGCTCAGTCTTGTGCGCATTGCTGCAAAGGTTTGTCCAGTTTCTGACAATAATGATGGCAGTGAAACACTGGGAACACACAAATAATGTCTCGCCAAAGTGGCCAGTTTGGGAAATCTTGGGGCATTTACCCTCCACCACTGAAGAGGATTTATATCCAGAGAAGGAGCAATGTCCCTCAAGTAGTAGTCCACCTGAGCCTCTGCATCAGTGGCATAGGGGGAACTGTAATTGTCTCCCAGGAGCAACACCATTGTGTTTATGGGGTCTCTTCTCAGTTGTGAGGACTTGGCCATCTGGCTGATATCAGGTGTGATTGGGGTTTCTTGTTGTTCATCTTTTGCTACTACAGTAGCAGTAGCTGCATCTAGTTTTGCAACCAGTTCATGCAGTTTAACCTTTGCAGCCAGTCTCCCTGTTGGTGTAAGGAAGCTGAGATGTTTGTGACGAGGGTCCAGCATAGAGGCAATCAGGGCTGGTTTGGAGGCAAGATCACTGGAGTCGACCTGTAAACATTAAAATGAAAAGACAACAGTTGCATAAAAAGATTCATCCATGTGACAAAGAACAAACTACCGCAAAGCATTAGTTTATACTTACCTCCATGTATTCCCTAAGTGACCTCTGAACTTTGTCCTTAAACTCCAAGACTTGTTCAACATCATTCTCTTTTGGTGCTAGGTGTGTCTGAATGAGGCTGAATGTTATTGGGTAGATGTTTGAAATGGAGACCTCTGTCTCAGCAGATATAACTGTTGTTGCCCATTTCAGTGTCGCAAGCACAGGTGTAAAATTCTCAATTATTTGCCAGCAGTCATCTTCAATCTCAAGAGCCAGGGCCTCTTGTCTGTTGGTAACAGTGCGGTCAGAAAGAACTGCTTTAATTGCCCAACGTTGCTCAAGTAAGCGTTCAAACATATCACAAATAGTGTCCCATCTTGCTTTGCTTGACTTGATAAGCTTGTGCTGTGGCAGGCACATCTGCGCTTGCTTCTGCTCCAAGGCTTCACTTGCCAGCAAGTTGTGATTAAAGTGCTGCACAAGCCTTCCTGCAGCAGCTATGATGTGGACTAGATCCTCACTCAGCCCCTTGGTGACTGCAAACTGCAGTGTTGCAGCAAAGCAAGTGACATAGTCCCATGTGACATCGGGACCTGCTTGAGCTGACTGGATACTTTCTGTGTTGTTATGAACACATGAAGTAACTTTCCCTGTGATGCCCCAGGCTTGGACAGTGGTGAGAAGCCTCTCTGGGACACCGCCTGCAGCTGTGTGGCCCTCGGACAGCTCGTGTGTCTGCAGCACAGCGGACTTCCCCAGCCATTCGTCTGTTATGAATGAACAGGAAACTGTAATATACCTCTGAAATGGAAGAGCCGTCCAGAAATCAACAGTGAGAGCCACTTTCTCCACTTTACCCAGCTGCACAGCAAGCTCCTCTGCTTTCTCACGAAAATGGCCTTCAATAATGCGAGTGATGTCACCGGCAGATGGCATTTTATAATTCTGCACTGTGTGCGCTAGTAGCTCGCGAAAACCCTCACCATTAACCACGCTGATGGGAAGCATGTCCTTTTCAATCATTCTGGAGATGAGTTCAGTCACATCAGCATGTGATGCCAAAGACACGCCATCATTAGGTGCAGTGTCTGTGTGTTTGTTTTTGATGTGGTACATCATGCTGGTCGTGCTGCTCCTGTATTTCAACTTGGTGTCGCACATCCTGCAGTGAACCTCGTCGTCCACTTTGGTGAAAATATCCCAAACAGAGCTCCGCCTCAGGCGTTTCCTCTCTCCGTAGTCCCGTTCAGGAACCGTGGCAGTCATACTTATTCTGGGTGACTGTATAGGAGCCGGCGTTACATCCGAACTGGAGCTACTCTCCTCCTCGACGCTTTGAATGGTGCAGATCACCGGCTTCTCGTCTTCCTCCACCGGTGCCGTAGACGGATGATGCCTGGTAATGTGGGCCATCATGGAGCTGGTCCCGCCGCAGTACTTTAACGTGGTGTCACACTTAATGCAATGGACAAAGTTTGAAGTGCCCAGCTGTTCAAAGTAGTCCCACACAGAGCTTTTTCTTCTCCCCGCGCGTTTCATGTCTTACGCCAATGCCCCCAATGTGTTTTACGACAGTAAGAAACGAATGGTGGCTTTCAAGATGGCGTCCTCATGGACAGACACGTGAATTTGGAATTAGTTTGAAGCGAAGTAATAAAAGGAAAAATAATGCAAACAGAAACGTGAGAAGATACCGTTTGTTGTAACGTGTTAAGTAAAGACGACCTCAGTTAAACGTATGGGATGGAGGTCTAGTAGAGAAAATAGAAAAAACCGGAGAGCAAGATGCTGCGGGATAGCCTCTAGCAGCTAGTGCTAGTTTTACTGACTGGTGAAGAGGATTCACAATGTCGTTCTTTGATAGCAAAGTTACTGCGGCTGCCGAAGCAGACTCCGATTAAAAACAAAACGAGTAATAAAAAGTAGACGTCAAAACGGTAATGTGTGCTAGTTGCTGCTAATGAAGGTAATGCGGACGCTTGGTGGAAACGTCAGAAAAACAAACTGTGAGGGGAAAAAGTCAAACGTTGTAGACTGGTGCTGTGCTGCGTTACTGAACCGATGCAGTGCTATAATATAGCCTTTAAATTTTGTCTAGACTTGTACAAGGTCTTGATACGGTTGATCACGTTTACACACACATATATACATTGACAACTTTTATTTGTTGTGATTCTTTTATTGGTGTTACTGAGATATTTTTGAAGATGTCGAAAGTTATAGAGACCATATTAATCCAGTAAATCTTTTTTTCTAGTACACGTGGAGGCAGTTTCTCCGTGTGTAGTCCCCGATCATTGGAATTTGTAAATAGTTTTTATAGACATATAATTTGCACAACTGGCAGATGACACAATTTTTGTTCCTGCAAAACAAAAACAAGTTCTCCAGGGAGTTTTCAGGCGGAACATTGTAAAGTTTGGAAAGTCGCCTTTGTGTAATGAAATTTTTCAAAAGATATTTCAGTAAAACAGAACTGTTTTTTGTTGTTTTGTTTTTTTGTATAAGTCTAGTTGTTCTGGACTTAATGCCTCTATGGCACCTCCCAGAGGACAACACATAACATGGAAAAGGATGAGAACAGAAAATATTTTAAGTTCTGGAGAGTTAGTGGTATTCATAGACTTTGTCCAGGGAGGGGGATGATGCCCAGTGATTCTCTGTGCAGCTTTCCCCACTACAGCCCACAGAGATGCAGTAAGTCAGCAGGCTCTGAATGCAGCTGCTGTAAAGCTTCCAGCAGCTTCTGGCCAGATGTTCTTTCTGAACTCCTCAAGAAGTGCTTGTTGCTGCTGAGCTTTCTTTATAACTGCAGTGATGTATGTAGTCCAGGAGAGGTCCAGTGAGATGATTGTACTTAGATATTTAAAGTCCTGGACCCTCTCAACACAGCCGCACCTTCAGGAATTCACATGAACAGGAATTTGACAGATGAACAGCAGTCAAGTCTCTGGAGACTGGAGTATGTTCAATAAAATTTAATTATCCAAGGTAAGTGAGTGCAACTTGTGCTCCTACCAAACTACCAATCATCTAAATTTCACCTGTCGTGCTTTCTTGCTTGAAAACTGCATTTCTTTCACAATTTTTCACCTCACTAAGCAGCTATTTGGAACAATGCAGATAGTGCAATCAAAAAGATATCCCTCCTCCTGTCTAGACTGTTGGAGAGTGATATTTATAATATAATTTATTTGCTGGATCTGATACTATGCTAATTGAGCAATTTATGTTAAAACATAGCATCCAGTCCCACTGATGATATTTTACTTGAATACTAAAGCAGTCCCTCAAGGGTTAATTCAAATGATCAAAAATTACCTTACTATTGTATAAACAGCATAACACAATGTAAACTTCTCTTAAATGAGATTGGTCTAATGGACAAAATATGCCAACGAGCATGTTTTTTGAAAAATGCCTACCAACCTCTAATGAAACTGAAATATGTCAGTTTCATTACAATGCTTATTTTATTTTTATCTAAATCATGACAGTTGTTCATTTTTCCAACAGGCATGCAGAGATCCCAGAGTCCTGCGTACGGTATGTTGGGGCGATGGTTGACGATGTAATCAAAACAGGAAGTGAGGTAAATTGTTGCTGTCTCCTTTTTGTTGATATCAGGGGTGTCCAAAGTCAGTCCTCGGGAGCCACTGTCTTAAAGGTTTGCTATGCCTCCTTGCTCCAACACACCTGACTCTAATTAAATGAATCCAAGAGCCTATGGAGCTTGCAAAATGACTCATTAATTTGAAACCTGAAGGATTATGGCTCTCGAGGACCAGAGCTGGACACCCCTGATAAATTGGTTTAGAATAAATTGGTTAATTAAATATGTTTTTATTTCACTGCTGAATGAAGTGAAATATTTCACTTCATATTTCCATTTCAGGTGGAAATATTGTACGCATTTCACTGAAGGTGTTTTAAGTGTATCTAATGAAAGAAGATCAGTATTAATTGAACTAAAATGTTGTGGTTGCATTTGTTTTTTTAGTATGACATCCAATATTTGAAGTTATTACAAGTGCCCATGTAGAATTTTCTCTTAATCCAGTGGATTATTTGCTATGTCCTTCAGGCACCTGGTACTGGAGAGGAGGAGAGTTTAGTGGTGGTTCAGTCATATGATGACCTGAGCAGAAAATTGTGGAGGCTGGGAGAGCTGCCTCTTTCCATTACTGCAGTGCAAGGAGCCCACCCAGCACTCAGATACACGCAGGTAAAGCCTCCACACTGCCCTCATACTGTTGGAAATGCTCAGGATTATTTGAGTGAAATTGGCTCAACAACAATTCCAACATTTCTGCTGTGCCTTCCAGGTCTTTTCCCCTCGGCCCCTGATGCTGGACTATTCCTTCTTTGACAGAGAAAAAACTACCAGATCACTGGTGCCAAAAGAAGACAAACCATGTCCAGCTTACATCTCTCCTATCACGGGTAGGTACTTCATCCACCAACAGCTTGAAGAGGCTTACTGGTTGTTTTTCTATTTGAAACTGCATCAACTATTATTTCTATCATGGCTGTTGTTAATTTTTAGTCTTACTGAAAAACAACTAATCAGATTATTCTTTTGGTCTCTTGGCTGTTACTAATAGAAGTTTACAGTTAAAGTTAAGTCACAACAAGACTGAGCTTTACAAACCCATAAACCACTGCATTGCTACAGTAACTTTGTGCTTGCAGTGATCTGTCACATGGAGGGGAGTGGAAAGTGGCCTCATGACCGCTTGGCAATCCACCATATCCGAGCTGCTTTCCACATTCGACTGGCAGAGCTACTCAAGAAGCACCATAAATATACATGCAGGCCCTGTCCCACGCACTTGGATGTCTGGAAGGTATACTTTTAAACTTGTCTGTTTGTCACACAAGCTTATGGTATTTCCAGGCAGCTTAGCATTTATTGTATTTCATACTGTTGTTTGTTTATCCTTTCTTGTAAACTAAATTGATATAGTAGGGTCAGGACAAGATATTCCTGTAGGAAAAAACCAACCCTTTTCCCCTGAGAGCAAGTACTGAAGTGGTGAGAAACTTCAAGCAATTGCAGACTTAGTGAGAGGACTGGCAAAAGATAAAAGGGAAAGGAGAGATGCACAACCAAGGAACAAAGCACAAACTACAGACGGTTCCCAGCTAATGTCAGGAAATATTGGGATATGGGATGATTTAGAACAGGGACTTCTTGGGCCAGCGTGTGTTACAGCAGGGAAACTTAAAAAACCTCCAAGACAGTGACCCAAGAGGTCTGGATTTGGTAATACCCGACGTAGAATTAATCTCAGCTTACGCCAACTTCATCAAAGAGGAAAGTTTTTAGGGCACGAGTATGGTAATGTGTGGTTCATATGAGATTTTGTTAATCAAGCCCTTTGTGTGGAATTCCCTGTGTTTTTAGGATGGCTTGGTATTTCGAATCCAGGTGGCCTATCATCGTGAGCCTCAGGTGCTGAGGGAGAGCGTGGATGCAGAGGGACTGCTGGTTGTGAGAGACAATGAGGAGGCTCAGGCTCTGGAGATGGCCACCATTCACAAGCCACTACTTACCAGCACATTACATGGGTACATTGAAAAAAGTGGTGGATGTTTTAGGAACATCGTGGTGTTATTAGGTTTTCCATCCACCAAATACTGTTGTGGTTTGGTCATGTTCTTTTGTTTATTATTGCCTCCTTCTGTTTGACTTTTCTTCATCTTTGACCCTTTTGTTTGTATCTTTCCTGTTTTGTGTTTGTTTTTTGTTTTTTTCTGTTTTTTTTTCTCCCTCTTTCACTACTTAGCTTTGCAGTGTTTGCTCACGTTTCTGCTCCACCTTAAACCTTTCAACTTGTTTTTGTTAGACTCCAGCAGCAGCACCCATGTTTTGGAGCAGTGTGTCGCCTGGCTAAGCGCTGGCTGGCAGCTCAGCTCTTCAGCGATGACATTACAGAGGACACAGCAGATCTGCTGGTGGCGTCGCTTTTCCTGCACCCTGCACCCTTCAGTCCTCCAAGGTTAACTATGGCTTCTGCTTTTAAAACATCCGGCTCAGTTGTAGGAGCCACACTTTCCTCAGTCCTCTGTTTTGCCCAGTAGGTCATGTTAATGAATTTCTCCACCTTCCTCAGTTCTCCTCAGGTGGGCTTCCTGCGTTTCCTTCATCTGCTCTCCTCCTTTGACTGGAGGAACAACCCGCTGGTAGTCGACCTCAACAACCAGCTCACAGGCAAGTCCTCTCTCACACACATCCACACACCCCTTCTCCCTCCGTAGTGACACAAACAATCCCTTCTGACCTCTTTTTATTTACACACCCAACATACTTTAACATCCTTCCCATTTGCATTACTGTTTCTTTTCCTAGCTGAATTATTGTTTACCTCTCTCTCACGTGCAGCTGCAGACTACACAGAGATCAAGAATGACTTCATGGCCTCCAGAGAGTCTCTGCCCGTCATGTTTGTAGCAACGCCTAAAGACAAAAAGCTGTCTATCTGGACCAAAAAAGCACCAAACATACAGGTCAGCAGAAGACACAAATACACAAACGTACACAACAGCACATTTATTAGATTACCACTCACTGCTTAAATACTGTTTGATCAATAAGCAGTTTAGATACAAATTGGGAAACTTGTTATGCTATGAAATATATACATTAAAAGCTTCAAAGATTTTTTTTTTTCTCATTATAAACAGCGGTGTAGGAAAGAGTTGCATGTCCTCGGCAGAGAGCAGTCACATAGTTTTCCAATCCGGGAGCCTTTTCTCAATGCACACTGTTCTCCTGGATCACACTGAAACGATACAAAACTTTGTGAATTCACAATCTACTTTTCTGAAATGAATAACTTAACACTTAAACATGTTGCTCCTAACTGGTCAGCGAGATTAGTGTTAGAAATTGAGGCTATTCCTGAGAATCTTAGTTGTTGCATTACTTACCACAGGCAGATAGCCCTGCTTTTTTCTAAGAGCTGGAAATTGGCTGTTCTGAAGTCTTTCCAAAACCTGGTGTAAATTATTGATCTGAAAAATATATAGATATTAATGAGAGAGAAAATAAAGTGTTACACCTTTAATTTATAGACAAAATTTTACAACATTCTACAGTAAGTAAGAAATATTTCTCAGTAATTCTATTAACAAGCTAATAAACGTTCTGATAGCTGTACTGCTAGAGACTCAGGCCATGCTCACCAGTTGCTTTTCATTGCTGTCCTCTGTCGAAGTGAAATAAGTGAAATAATTTGATTTGTATTCCTCTGTTTGGATGTAAGCGTAGCTGTAAAAGAGTCCACTGGCAGATAGTAGTGTATAAAAGAGAAACGCACACCAGCCTCCCATGGTGCGTAGCTGACCCAGATAAGTTTCCTGTGCTCGCCTACCTCAGTCTCCCAACAAGCTGGACTTTAATGGTGACTTTCTCCCAGCATCCTCCTTTATAACACTGGCGAAGAGCAGGATCTTTGTGGTCCGTGACGTCACGACAAGAGACGTCACCCCGAGTTTCATTTACTACGTGCAATACTTGAGAATATCTGGGAGGATTTTTGACTTATCGCATGGGGCGGTCCTCTTCAAAGGATGTTCTGAAAGGGTTTGGTGTTTGCTCTTGGGTTTAATATGGTTGAGGGGGAAAATAAACTAAATTAAAATTCTCATCTGAAATCTCATGTTTCTAAAATACAGAAACATTTTAGACATTTTGTGTGTTGTTTTTTTGTTTTGCTAAGATTGCTCATCTATTTCATTCTAGATTTACACGTCCACCTTCTTCAAATTTAACCTGAACATGTAGGAAACAATGAATGACCTATCTGTCTGCAGTTGTCTCTGCAGTTCCTTGAAGCAGCCACTAGGGAGCAGATGGAAAAATGTTTGACTTTTATGTTAACAAATTGGTTTGAAATATGTTATCACTGAAACTTGACTGTTTTCCATTTGATTGAATGTGATTATATCTGCTCCATTAGTAAGAATAGATTAATCTGTTTAATTACAATCAAAATGCTTGTTGTGAAAAAGGACAGCTGTATTTATTATTAAAACTAATGTGAAATGTTTTTGAAGAGAAATTTTTAATTGCAATGAAATAACTATCATATAGAATGGTAATATTACTGTAACTTTGATAAAAGTTTTACTTTCCTGGGGGATTCTACATGTTAAACATGACAAATTTGTAGAGTTTTATTATTTAGCAGCCATCAAGCCTAATGTGTTTTTATTTGGATTTGATTAAACAAGGAAATGAGAATAACAGTCAGTTCAGAGGCCTCCAAACCAAGTCCATAATGCCTGCTCTGCGCACATAATGCGTCCAGCTGGTGAAACGGGTCTGACGCAGGCAGCAGGGAGGCAGCATCTTCATTATTCTATAATAGTCACTCTGAAAATGTTTGTTCAGTTCAACCAGCTGTCTGTCAAGGAACAGAACTCACCCTGGCACTCTGGTGGCTATGCCATTGAGTCAGAGTTGCACAATACGTTGACCAGAGCCATAGAAATGCAGAGTTGCGACATGCGTTGACTGCAATGTAAAAGCGGTCATGTGACTCACAGAGTATGCCACGCAAACCCCGCGCTGTCATTTCTCTCTGCAGAACACACAGCAGCAATCAGATTACTGACAGTAAACACTAAATAAACATCGGTGCTGCACAGACATGCTGGTCTCTGAATGTTCCCGGTTACAGAGAGCAGATTATGTTTTGCATTTTTAGTGTTTTATCATACTGTTTTTTAATCTTTTATCTGTTTTTATATGGTGTCTGTGTGGGCTTTGATAAGCTGCTTTCAAATAAAATGTGTTATGATGATGATGATGATAATGATGATCGGAACAAATTGCATGATGGGGAAAAAATGCTGAAAGAATCTAGTTGTAGTCTTGTAAATAGTGACCCTGCAAGATTCCCAGTCTTAGTAAAATCTCACTCTGAGACTAGGCTGAGACTAAAAACTGTCTCTAGATGTGAGCTGGTGTGAGATGGTAGTCTTCCAAAAGTCTTTTACAAATCTTTAAAAAGTCCTCTGATGTAAGGTTGGCAGTACAAAGATGAATTGGCAGGTTTCCATTAATCCCAGCTACCTCTTTAAATCCCAGAGAGAGTCAGATGATATTATACCGCTGGCTTTTACAGCTTTCCTCCAATGAGCTTAAGTGAATGCATCAGACTGCTTGCTAAGATTATCAGTTGTTGCACTGTGATTTTGTGTCGGTAATTTGTCATGCTGTGCAATGTCTTTTCTGGCAATCATATTTCATTGATGACAAATAAGTGTTATAACCACAGTGTTGATCTATATAAACATACATAATATGAAAATACTTCAACATCTTAAACCTATTATTTTTTAATTTGTTTTCAGATGCTACAGCGTGTGATGATGGTGGCTGCAGAGAGTCTGAAAGTGCTGGAGCATCAGCTGATGGATGGCAACCAGATACAAGATGTCAGGGTGGGTAAAAAGATTAATACACTGGTCACTAAACTCTTCATAGATATTTGGCATGTCAGTATTTTAATGCAAGTGTCTTTTTCTTTGTGTAGGTGGTCATGCGTCCTCCGTTTGATGTCTACGATGTTTTAATTCAGCTCAACCCAAAGCAGGTTCCACTGCTCAGCCAGGCAGTGGACCCCCCAGCTGTCACCTTCAGCAGGGGCATCCTGGCTGAGGGTACATCCCAGTCTAGAGGGGCCCTACCAGTCATCGACTACAACCCTGTGTCCCTCTATCTGGCACAGCTAAGAGTGAGTCTTGTTGATACACATGCACTTCATGCTAAAAAGATGGTGTGATGTTGGCAGTGCTTTATTAACAGAGGATTGAGTCATTAGAGTTCAGGTTGAGTTGTTGAAACCAGAAGTACATTTGATGCAACATCCAGCGACTTCCTGATTTAAAGGAAAAAAAAATGCAGTCAGGAGAAATATAAAAAAAAATAAGTACTCTTCTCCATTGTTAACTGTTTTTTCCATATCTCTGTGCACATGGTTGATGGCTAAGGTCTTGACTTGTGATTTGAAATTTTGTTTAAAAAAAATGCAAAATAGGAGTTCTGTGTCTTTCCTTCTTAGGGCTGGAATATACTTACTGCTGGCGACGCGTACGCATCATGGCGCCCACGCGTTCCCAGCGTACCAACGCGAGTAGGTCACTTGCGTTGATGCGAGGTAACGTGCCGCGTGCGCGTGGTGCAATATCGACTTGAACGCTAGAGGTGCTCGTGCGACTTTCTCCGCGACTTTGGTCAAGTGGCCGCACATACCACCTCCGCTGGCAACGAGACCTCTTTTTCTTTTGTAGCAGCAAAAGTAATTCCTTCCTTGAAGAAGTTGTCCACATTGTCCACTTTCCACATACACCTGGGTCGTTCACGTATGCCCCGGAAATACAATCTGACCGGCAGATTGACCTTTTCACATTCTCAGTATCCAAGTGCTGTGTACTGCTCCTAGCGGTGGCCTCCGGTATTGAGCATTTTGGCCGCGACGTGCTGCAGCAAGTATATGCACAGACGACGCAGACCGCTTGCGTGAACATTTGCGCCCACAGCAAGTATATCCCAGGTCTTATCCAGTCATTTTTTGCATGCACATTTTGTGCAGTGAAATTGAAAAACATCTCAAATCTTACAAGGAAGCAGGTGAAGGCAGGCAGTCTGACGTGATTACTTGGCTAAACTTATAACAACTTGGGAAAGGATGTAAACTTTATGTAGTGGGATTTTTTTTAATGATCAAAGGCTGTTTCTTTTACCAGTATACCTAAATCAAATTAATTTTATTTGCAGGAGGCGTTTGGAGACCTAGCCCTCTTCTTCTGTGATCCCTTTGGTGGAACTGTGATCTCCGTTTTATGGAAACCGAAGGCCTTTGTTCCTGTACCCTTTAAGGTGAGGACACAGTTACTTCATGTTTTTCATTTAGTTGTATCAATGTCAAATTATTTTTTACTGCCTACATACAGTGGGTACGAAAAGTATTCAGACCCCTTTAAACTTTTTACTCTTTGTTTCATTGCAGCCATTTGCTATAATCAACAAAGTTCATTTTATTTCTCATTGATGTACACTCAGCACCCCATCTTGACAGAAAAAAACAAATGTAGAAATTTTTGGAAATTTATTAAAGAAGAAAAACTGAAATATTACATGGTCAAAAGTATTCAGACCCTTTGCGGTAACACTCATATTTAACTCGCAGGCCTTCTGATCCTCCTTGAGATGGTTCGACTCCTTCATTGGAGTCCAGCTGTGTTTAATTAAACTGATTGGACTTTATTAGAAAAGGCACACACCTGTCTATATAAGACCTTATAGCTCACAGTGCATGTCAGAGCAAATGAAGATCATGAGGTCGAAGTAACTGTCTAAGGACCTCAGAGACAACTGTGGCAAGGCACAGATCTGGACAAGGTTACAAAAGAATTTCTGCAGCACTTGAGGTTCCTAAGAGCACCGTGGCTTCCATAATCCTTAAGTGGAAGAAGTTTGGGACGACCAGAACTCTTCCTAGCCCCAGCCATCCAGCCAAACTGAGCAATCATGGGAGAAGAGCCTTGGTGAGAGAGGTAAAGAAGAACCCAAAGATCACTGTGGCTGAGCTAGGGATGGGTACCAAATTCGGTACTTTTATTGGTACCTACTGAACTCCGTCGGTACTACCAGGTACCGATTCACGTAAAATCAAACGGTACCGTGTTTCGGTACCTAAATGCATCCTTTTTAATATGAGGTAGTGGAAGAGTTTGTGATTTCTGTGCCGCACACGAACGTTGCATCGCACGCATGACATCAGCAGCAGCGGCTGCGTGTTCAGTCAGAACCAGATTGAAGCTTTCCTGGCTTCATTTCTCTAAAACATCAAGTTCGCTGCAATATTTGTGATGCAAGCAGCGGGAACACGTCTGATCTGAAGAAGCAGCTGATTAAAAACAATATTCTTCCAAAAGCTCCGTTCCCGATTCTTCGTCTGAAGAGGGAGAAGTCAGACAGCGCTTCAGCGGGTGAACAGATGTAATCGGGGGCAGATAATAACCAGCGGGGTTCACAAACTGCCGTTCAAGAACTTAATACGATGTGAATATTTACTGAGTTTACCATAAACCAAGACAGTAAACCAGTTCTTGGGCGACGCGCAGGTCACGTCTCTCCGTCCCTCCCTCTGTCGCATCCCACATCTTATTAAACTCTTTATCACAGCGGGGTTTCCGCACGCGAGTGCACCAGCCACAATACTTACATGTGATAAATAAGAGTCTCTCTGAAACAGCTTGTATGGTTTAACCAGCACGGCAAAAACTGTCTGCACCAAGTAAACTGATCACTGCAGCAGCAGCTCACAGCCTCCAGACCTGCGCAAAACGATGCGGCAGAATCAGTTTAGAGTCTGAGAACATTCAGTCTTTTTTCTCATTAAATTATTCTGTCATTATTATTATTCTGTCTGGAACAAACTACCAGAAAGTCTCAGATCAGCTGAATAACTTAGTTTATTTAAATCCAGGCTAAAGACCCACCTGTTTTCAGCTGCATTTACAAAGATTTTATTCTAAAGTTAAAATCTGCATGGCTCTATGCTCTCTCTTTTAATCTTAAATATTTTTTAATTTTCATCATTTTAAAATCATACTTCTACTTTTTTGTTCTTAATTATTTTCTCTTTTGCAACCCGCTGTAATGCTTATGGTTTATCTAAAGCACCATGAATGGTCCTGTAAACTACATGAAATGTGCTGTATAAAAAAACTTGCCTTGCCATTAAGTTTCCCTCTGTTACGAGATGCTCTGACATTATATAGAATAAAAACAGCTGGATTTTGCCTTAATATAGTAGTTAAAAATTATATGATGAGAATGGGAAATCTGTTATTGCTATATAAACACACACAAAAGTAATGAAAACTGGTACCGTTTGGTACCGGTAACCGAAAGTTGGTATCGTATCAATTCAAATGTGAAAGGTACCCATCCCTAGGCTGAGCTCCAGAGATGCAGTAGGGAGATGGAAGAAAGTTCCACAAAGTTAGCTATCACTGCAGCCCTCCACCAGTCGGAACTTTATGGCAGAGTGGCCCGATGGAAGCTTCTCCTCAGTGCAAGACATATGAAAGCCTGCGTAGAGTTTGCCACAAAAACACACGAAGGACTCCCAGACTGTGAGAAATAAGATTCTCTGGTCTGTTGAGACCAAGATTGAACTTTTTGGAGTTAATTCTAAGCGGTATGTGTGGAGAAAACCAGGTACTGCTCATCACCTGCCCAATACGATCCCAACAGTGAAACGTGGTGGTGGCAGCATCATGCTATGGGGGTGTTTTTTAGCTGTAGGGACAGGACGACTGGTTGCAATTGAAGGAAAGATGAATGCAACAAAGTACAGAGAGATCCTGGAAGAAATCCTCTTCCAGAGTGCTCAGGACCTCAGACTGGGCTGAAGGTTCACATTTGAAACAACTTTGACCATTCTTAACTGACCCAGCCAGTGCCCTGACTTAAGCCCACTTGAGCATCTCTGGAGAGACCTGAAAATGGCTATCCACCAACATTTACCATCCAACTGGACAGTACTTGAGAGGATCTGCAAGGAAGAATGACAGAAGATCCCCAAATCCAGGTGTGAAAAACTTGTTGCATCATTCCCAAGAAGACTCATGGCTGTACTAGCTCGAAAGGGTGCTTCTACTCAGAACTGAGCAAAGGGTCTGAATACTTCTGACTAGGGATCTAAGGATAATCGGTAAAATGGTTAACCGTGATAAAATTCCCAACTATTAGTAATACCGTTTCAAATTTTAATTATCGTTAAAACCGTGACTGATTACTGCACTTTGAAAACTCCCAGTGATGCTGCTTATTGGCTGGAAAAGCGGTAGCAGTCGTAGTTTGCAATGTTTAATTTATGAAAACATGGCGGAAGGCAACAAAGGCACCCACATGGACAGTACTCTTGAGATTTTAACCCTTTAAAACGGACAAAGTAGGCATTTGGACCCATTTTGGATATTTTTAAAGATGATGCAGGGTATTTCTATCATACCGCAATAAAAATGATAACCCTGATCATTTTGGTCACAATAACAGTGATATTGAATTTTTATATCGTTACATCCCTTCTTTTGACCATGTGATTTTTCAGTTTTTCTTTTTTTTTCTTTTTTTTTTTTTGATAAATTTGCAAAAATTTTCACATTTCTGTTTTTTTCTGTCAAAATGGGGTGCTGAGTGTACAATAATGAGAAATAAAATGAATTTTTTGGATTTTGGCAAAAGAGTGCAATGAAACAAAGTGTGAAAAGATTAAAAAGGTCTGAATACTTTCCATACCCACTGTACAGTGTTTGTTTATGATAATGTTTTAATCATATTACTTCATGTTGTTCCTCTGACATCAACACTCATTAAACATTCCATATGTTTTTACATCTCTTTAAATCAGACATCACAGATGTCAGCCCGAACCGTGAAGGTGACTGGAGATGAAGCAAAAACCATTCCTAATGTCGAGGCCATACTGGAGGACTTCCGGGTCTTGGGGAAGGGCTTGGTTAAATCAGTGCAAGCCAAAACTGAGAAATGGTCATTTTAAAAGCCTGCACAACACTGTAGCCAGATCCATTCATTTTAGAATGTTTTTTTTTTTTTTATTATTGGAGTGGCTACACTGATGCCTGGTCTAAAATGAACAGTAAGAATGTCCGTGATAGTAAGTGATAATGGTTTAGCATTTAAAGACAAGCCTTATGTTTGTTTTGGTGTAATTTTAAATGGCCATTTACTTCATTGTTGAGTAAAAACAAAACTGGAAAATTGACTTTGTCTGCTTAATTTGTTTATTGCAGTTTGATTAGTTGATTATTTATTCAAAAGGATATTATTTGAAAACTTTTTTGATGAAGTCATTTGTTTTTGTTTTGTTTTTTGTTAAGTATTTACTAACTCCATATGAGAATTTCAAGTCCTTTTGCTCACTGTAGGATTGAATATATTTTGTTGGAAGAATTGGTTGGATAAAATCTGTGCCGTAGGTAACGCGTGGGGGCCATAATGCGTAGGCAACGTTCGCCAGCAGCAAGTATATTCTAGCCCTAAAGATTTTGAAATCATTGTAATCATTAAGATCTTGCTGATGCAACACAATGTGTCATATACTAAAGAACTTGTCAAAATTGAAACTGCAAAGAAGTGATTATCAAGCGAGCACGCAACAGGCCTGAACGGCGTCACTCTCTTGACTACATTCACAAGAAAGGCTTATCCCACTGATTCTCATTTCTAAGACACCATCAACTTCCAGCCTTTCCATTAGATCCTAACCAAGGGGAATGAATGAAAATACCCAAAACAAGGATTGTTTGAAAAAACCGGGGGAAGGTTAATAAAGGAGGAAAAGGAAAAATCAAAAAAATGCTAAGAAAGGAGGAAAGGTAGGGGTGGTGGAGGGGAATTAGAGCAATATGGAAAAAGGTTGGGGGCCATCATTACTCCAGCGTCAAGGCATCTGAAGAGAATCTTTCATTCGATCACTCATGTAGGCCTCAGAACTCTGTAAAAACTCACCTCAGCTGGGCCCCTTAAACAGACGAACCCATCTGCCAGGGCATCACAAATGTATGTACCTGAATATACAGTTTTAAGAGCTCAGGGATAACGCTGGGAGAGAAGCCATGGAAGGATTTTAAAATGTGCTGAGCCAGATCAAATAGACCAAAACATGAGTTATGTGATCCAATCTTTTGGTTTTAGATAAAAGGGGAGTTTGGTTTCATCTGGAGTTGATCAATGTATTCTTGGTTCAGGCAGGTAAAAATGTTTCCACCTATCCAGGTGTGGTGAGATGAAAGTGTGGAAGATATGTCTTTAAAATTTAGGATTGCATTGGTGAAATATTTCAAGGATTGTAAGAAGCCTAGAGAGGGGGTGGGCTTTGGAGTCTCGGGTTTCTTGGAACCTCAGAAATGGATGCCATTACCCTTCCATGTATCTTTTAACAGTTATGAGCCAGTTATCTGTCCTTGTCTACACTCTTGAATCACTGAAAGAAACCCTTTTACTGTATTTGTCAAAATATCACATTTTAATCCTTCAGAATAGTGGACAGTATCAATATTTAGTTTCATCTTAGGACAATAAGCAACATTGTTTAGGCCTTTGTGTTGGTTCAATGAGATTTAAAGGTAGAGTCCGAAGTCCCTCCAGCGTTTGTTTGCAAACAACAGTATTAAAACTTAGCGCTCCTCCCTCTCAGGCTAATGGCCGCCTCGTCCTAGCTAGCCTATTCGACTTCAAGCTTCTCCTTCAGAGCTCAGAAGCAGGTACAAGCCAAACTATTATTAACCCTGGTTTTCCAAAGTGCATTATCTGAAGCTCTTACCTTTTCTTCGATGCATCCACGATGTTTTCCTTCTTTCTTTTTTTTTCCTTCGAGAGTTCGAGTGACTGGCGTCTGCTCCAATCATGAGCTTATTCCCACACAGCGTCATGCTCTTAGCTCTGTCATTGGCTGCCGATATAAACAGAAATCTCCACCCAGAAACGTCCCGACCAGAACAAAACAATACAAAAGAGCGAATTACAGGCAGGGGGAGAGAGAGTTGCGTTCAAACGCACCACGGCACGGGAGTAGAGGCCCAGAGGCGCAGTTTGAGACGGATTTCACTTGCTGAAGTCTAACGTTTATTTTTTACGGGGGGAACTCCGGACTATACCTTTAATAATAGTTGAACCAGTTAGTGTATTTAAAGAGTTGATGGTTTGAAAAATGATCTTTGACACTTCTGTGCATTCAGGCTGAAGATGGTTCCTGCAAAAAGAATAACCCAGGGTGTGTCTTGGGAAATAGTTTATAGCCAAATATTCAGAGTTATGTAATGTTCTGTGTCTACATCACACTGCCAACAACATCTAGCCTTAATACTGTTGAACATGATTTAAAACCTGTTCTGAATGTCAACAAAGCATTTTTGTTTTGTTTTGTTTTGTTTTTGTTTATTTTTTAAGAAAAAAAAATCCAGGCTATTGAATCTTTTGTCTATGACTACTGTGCAGAGCTTTAACATTTCATCAGCTGTTTCATCAATATATAGTTATACTTACAAATTTCAGTAGTTTGCTCTGTATGTCAAATATTAGTCCGGCAACTGTTATAGAAGCAAAACAAATTCTTTACTTGCACACATCAGCTTGTTTGGTAAACCTGAATAATTTGGTATATGTAAGAGCAGTGGTGAAGTTAAACTGTCCTGCAAACATTGGGTGTATTGTTATTTGAAATTTCCTCAGTTTGTTAAACAAGAGCTAGAGGAGGTGTGAATATTCACAATCCCTGGTTTATGTCTGTACTTGTCATTTAGGAAGATGGAACATGCCACAAACTTTGAATTGTAATAACCTCAGTCACTATTAATAGGCAGAAGAAGCAATAAGATGAAACATCTGCAACGCATGTGATATGTTTTGAAGCTAATATGCAGTAAACGAAAATTGGATTTCTTTTTTACCTACAGTAAGTTCACCTATATCTTGTTTGAGAATGTACATTGCGTGACAGTCGCTGACTCATTCTTGCAAAGATTTGTCTAAGATTTCAGTGGAAGAGCCCCTATTGGTTACTCTGGGGGAAATAAAACCTTCCATACAGACCAGGTAGTGTGCAGAGCAGGTATAAAATGTACCTGAGAGTGATTGCATACCTGCCTTTTGTAAAGCTGTTGTGTTCTAAAGACAGAGGTGCTTATTTATTCTACTTAGGGGAAATTGAATAAACAAAAAAGCATGTTATCTAAGTGGGTTGACCTCATGCTGATAAACCATCTGTTTGTGCAATATTGCTGCCAGTCACAAGCAGAATGATAAGGGTGGTGGTTGATGATGAATTGTTTACCAATGTAGAGGGGGAGGCTCTTATTTTTTTTTTAACTGCCAGGCTGACACATTGAGCTGCATCATCAGATGTTTACTAGTTTGTGTCTGCAGCTGTTGGAGTGAAATTTTTTTCTGCCGTTTCCCGCATGGCATAATTATAGAGAAAGTGAAGAAAATGGAATTTTACTGGAAAAAGACCGTAAACGAGGCTTAACAGGAATAGTTGTCACGAATTATATTGTTCATTCCTGATGAGATTCTTTCACAACCTTAAAATGTGAGATCCGTTTTTTTTTTGTTTGTTTACTTCCCAAGGATGAAAAAAACATTTATTTACACACTTTTCTTTTAGATAGAAACTCAATTGTCAATAATAATAATAATAAACAAAAACTGAACAAATAGATACATTTCTTAACCTCTGGTTTAGTCTTTTAGCCAACATTGTGGCTTTTAAGTTGAATGTCTTTAATTGTTAAAAATCAGAGGGTCATTATATACCCAAGTATCTGTATGGGTGCCATGAAGGTGGTGGTAGCTCAGGTGATAATGCATCCTTCCACCGCAGACAAGGTTTGTGTTTACGGTTAATGGCTTTGTACACAGCTTCTCCATATGTTTATGTCCTTGAACAAAACAAAGAATCACTTGTTTCCCCCAAGAGCAGCAACTTCCATCGCTGGTGTGGATGAAGAAATTGCATTTTGAAATAAGAAGAAAATGTCGACATGTCAACCAAATGTTAACTGAGCTCTAAAACATACTTGGGCTGTTGTGGGAGAGACAAACTGTTGCTGTTAATTAAACATCTTGAGTGAAGGTTCCTAAATAAAAGGTAACCTGCTTTAGGATTAGTTAGTTTACTTCTTCTTTGGGGATTTGATGTTTTCTTTTTCATATTGATTACTAGTTATGATGGAAACTGATTTGTATTTCACACTCTGCAGAACACAGAACTATAACTGAAGAGGGGCTCTTTCATAAATTTACAATTTTTAACCTTTTTTTCGAAAAGTGTTGCAGTTGTTTTCAGTCTGTGCTGAGATACGGGACAGTTGCTCTCAGGTGAGGTGAGATTGATAACTGTGTCAGACAGTACAATTTATGTCCTCACTTCTGACTATGCAGAGATGATGTTTGTAAGAACTACTCGCAAATCAGAAACTGAAGCTTCACCACTTTCTCAAAGTTCTAAGTAGCCATCACTGATTTTATTCTTTCCATTGAAATTTTGCATGTCCTTTTCCTTAAAACATATATTTGCTTTTTCATACTAAAAAGTAGTATTTCAACTGTAACAGTCCACAGACCAACATGATTTCTTAAGTGTTTGCAAACTTTTAAGGCTTAATTTTATGTGGAGTCGTGGTGAACAGTGTTCCAAAATGTCAGATCTTAAGCAGTCTTGCAAGTGATAATTAGATTGGCCTCTACAAATTTCATGACCACTTCTTTTTTTCATTTGTTTTTTTTTTTCTCCTAGACCTCAACTTGACCTCTGCTGAATTATCCTTTCGTAATTGCACAAAGAAACTGAGGTCACTTACAGCTTTAAAAAGGCATATCAATAAGATACAAAAGAGCTTTGGGGATTTGGTAAATGTCATGAAAGCTCTGAGTGTTAAACTGGTAATCCTTTCTTTTTTTCTTTCTTTCTTTCTTTTTTTTTTTTTTTTTGTCCCTGCCAGTAATATGCTTTTTTGCAATCAATTAAATATTTGCTGGGGTTCTCAAATTTTTGCATGCTACTGTTCTGCATTATCAAAGAGAACTGCCTTTGATATTACGGAACAATAATCTGTGGTATTTGTCCAAACCTAATTACAAGAAGAGAACCAGACATCGTGGGAGATGTCTCTAACACGAAGTTCTCTTGAATTTTGTTCTGCAGGATTGGTCAAGTTAAACTTGACATTTTTGGTCTTAAAGATCAGATATGGATATCAGATTTGAAAAAGCAGTGCAGACTTTCCAAGGAAGAATAACCCTGAAAGAAAAAATTAAAAAAGTCTTACTACAAGAACAATAAAAGAATATTAGGTGACCTGATCAAGTGTGTGAGGTTTAGTTCCCATCTTATTTCTTTCTTGTCAGAAGTGGAGAGCCAACTGCTGTCTCAACTATGGCTATCAATCTTTCTGCACCTGTCTGCACCTGTCTTGTCTTCCATCACTTCAACAAAAAAGGGGCAGCACTGGCACTCCTACTGGAAACGAACACATCTGGTGTACAGATTGTAAATATGGCTATCAATCACAAACCATGAGAAAGCGAGGTTAGTTCCATCTCCGAAAGACACTTTAAGAATACATCCTTGTAAGAGCACTGCCTAATTTTGTATTCTGTCGTGTGAATGAAAATTTATTTTAGATAATCTCTAAACAGGAAAGCAAACGCAGGATAGACATACTGTACATGAAAACAATATGTTTACAGAACATGGCAGTATGACTCAGGGTAGAAGATTAAAGATAATTGTCAAATAAGCATTACTGAAAAATCTGTCGAGTAGAACTGTAAAAAAAAAAAAAAAAAAAATATATATATATATATATATATTTTTTTTTTAAACTTAGAATTTGGGGAAGAACATACAGATTTTCAGACAAGCATATAGAAACAATGCCTTGCACTCAGGAAGTCATATCTGTGTGATATACTGTTGTTTGATACTATGATATGAGGTCCCTTATGGTCTCCCAGGATCAAAATTACCAGACTGCATTTCAGGTTTTCTATGAACTGTTAAGTACCCTCCATGTATTTTCAACCAACTGCTCTGTAAATGCAAAACTTTCACTGTGTTCACCAACTTTAATCACATGACATTTTTCTCATGCTCTAAAGACTGCCCTTTTTTTTCTCTACTCTGCCCTTCCCTTTACTAAAGAAGCTGCATTGGTTCACTCAAAAAAAAAAAAAAAAAAAAAGAAGTTGCGCAACTTTAATGACGCATGACGTTTGCGACTGATGTGACTCAGACTGCCTTTGGTGATAAACCACGTCATTTGGAATTTGCTGAAACATGGACTTGTGCAGGCTTTCATTAAGATGCTTTCTGCATACTGCTGTGGAATATTTTCTGGATGTGTGGCATTTACTCTGACTCAAATTCATTGGAAAAGTCACAGATGCGCAATATACAGAGAACTTCATCTGGTATATGCAGAAAATGTTTATTGGTCTAATTTTCAGGGCATTCAAATAGATGATAATCTCATTTTTAAAAAAGCATTAAAAAGAATTTGAAAAAGCAGAATAAAGCAGTGGTGCCCCGATCCCAGCAGATAAAGGCAAGGCTGTGGGCTTTTAAAAGTGGATCTGTTCTCACACTTCTATTGAAATCAGACAAAGGGGGTATAGTGTACAGTGATGAAGTTACACAAAAGAACAGGTCAGAGAAAACGAGGTGAGGGACAGAAAGGAAAAAGAGAAAAATGTTTGTGAATGGGTGGGAATGATCCAGTGATGCCAGCAAACTGGTATAAATTACAGTTACATATGCAATTTATTTCTGCTCATGGGAGGACCAAAAAAAATGGAGCAATAAAATTGGGGACACTGCTCCTCATTTTAGTTCCTATATTTTTATGAAGCTCTTCAAGCTCACAAAGTTTGTCCATTTAGAAGAAGTGGTAGCTTGGGGATTTCTTCATGGATGGAGGCTACACTAAGCAAGGAGATGAGGAGATGGAGGGATTGGCTTTAGGCACTGAGTAACTGGAGGTTAGATTTAAATATAGTTGTTTAAACCATATGAGAGAAAAAGGGAAGGCAGTTTTACATTTGATTGCTTTTTTTTTTATATATTAAATAAATAAATATATATATATATATATATATATGCACATAGGCCTATATAGTCATGTAAAAAGCAAGGTTTTGAGTATCAGGACACAATGAAATGAGTGAGATTAATTAAACTTCAGATGAGCAACACATGACATATTACAGCCTGATACATGTTACATATTACACCTTAACATTACTCATGTAAAAAAAAAAAAAAAAAGCTATACTAAAAATACAGGAGCAGTGTGTGTCAGATAAAATAAGTCAATAGTTGCTCAATATTTTATAGAAGAAATAAGTTGAAGTAGCTACTTTCTGGATGATATTATCAGTCTCTCATCATTGTGGAAGAGTTTTGGCCAAGTGTTGCTTCAGTTCATTGAGATTCACAGGCAATCATTTATGCACAGCTCCCTTAAGGTACTTCAATAAGGTTAGGGCTGGACTTTGACTAACCCACAACAACACCTTTATTCCTGTCTTTTCAGTCATTCTGTTGTTAATTTGCTGCTAGTTTGCTGCTTCGCTTAGGATTGTCCTGTTCTATGACCCTGTTTCAACTAAGCTTTAGCTGTCAGACAGATGACCTTACATTTGACTTTAGAATACTTTGTTGTACATTAGAAGATGAGGGCTGACTTGATAACTGGAAGGTGCTCAGGTCTAATTGCTGTCAGACAACCAAAATATCTTGCCAAATGTGGTGCTGTGCATTATGGCTGGATATCCCCAAAAGATGGTCTTGGCCCTTATGGATTTTTGCACATGTAGTCCTGAAGATACTAGTTTAGCTTCAATTTGATATTTTAATCAACCTATTTTAAAGGTACACATTAAAATGAACATCAAAATGAGAAGTACAGTAAGAGCATGGAAATGATCAGGGATGGGGGCTGAGTGGCAAAAATATAATAAATAGACTCAACTACAACAGCACAGTCTATCATATTTTTGATGCAATATGCGGCTCTGTACATCTGCATCCACTTCTCAAAATTGGACCTCTTTTATCCAAGCTTCACCCCTACACCAGTTTTCACAGAGTTGGGGCTTGCAGTTTTTGTATAACTTCACTAAAAGAGACCAATACTGCTTTTGCCTTTTTTCCTCAAAACGGCAGGGCGCACACAGATTGAAAAAAAGGTGTGTGTGTGTGTATGTAAGCGTGCTCTGCAGAAGAAAGAGGAGGAGGAAGAGAGAGCAAACCAGTCTGTGAATCACATCACACAGGGAGGTGTGGTGCAGAGGGTGGCTCAGAGCTTAAACTTGTGACCAACCCACTCCAAGCCCATCTAGGCTATTTAAGACAGAGTCCTGTCCTTCCAACTTCTAAGCTACTCAGGAAACTCTATATTCCTGCTGTGTGTTTCTGCTCACAGTCTCATCAGTCTCAAACAGCATGAGTCGCCAGAAGATGTACCTGGACAAACTGGCCCGGACCTTTCAGATCCGGAACCTGCTGCTTCGTCAGGCTCTGGCAGAGTGTCTAGGCACTCTTATCCTTGTGGTAAGTCTGTGTGTTCATGTTGTCCTGTTTATACTTAAGTTGTATAGATCTTAATCTGTTTATAGAGTAAAATTATTGCAATACCTTGTAATTCATAAGGGAATATATTTATATATCTATATACACAGTATACATGTTTTATCAAATTTATTTTTAAGTGAAGATGTGCCCTGAGATTAAACTGAGAGATTGGAGACTAATATTTATGGCGAGTCTTCAGGAAATTAATACAAATCCTCTGAAAACATACGTATACATTCCTGAACATTGTGTGTAGCCTATATGAAACATATGGATCATCTAATGAAAACATGACAAAGTCATGCAATGGTGATGGCAGGTGACCGCTACTTCTGTCTGAGTGTTTCCTTTCCCCAAATATCCTTACTATTCAATGGCTTATGTGCTCAATTACTCTCCATATGGCAACACTTGTAATCAATCATTTTTGTGTTGTGAAGGCAGATAAACGAGTGTGGAACAGAATACAAGTAATTCCTTTGCCACACAGACTTCAAAGGGAGCAAAGTCCTACCCTTTTGTGTATACTGAGCAAATTCCCTCTAAGTATTTAAATGTAGGATCACTTACACTGACAGGCTGAATTAAGAACAAACAAGAAGGTAAGTGGTTGATCAAGCGTACAAAACCATATTTGCAATCACATATTTGACTATGTTTGCAAAGATACAGCATCCTGGAGCCAAAACCTTATATCTTTTCATCACATGACAAGAAGGTATGCTTGTGTGCATAGAACGTATGCTTATTGCACAGGAACAGATAACTTTTTATAATGCCACAGAAAGGTAATGGCAATCCACATTAAGACTAAAAATATAAATATCAGTCAGGTATTATATGGTATGGTTGCTGGCAGGATCACAAGGTGTGGTCCACTGACCTAACAGGTCACACATGTTGATCACAACATTGGAATATGCAAAGACAGAACAATAGATGTCACTTTTAACATTGCATCAGCCTAATTTTACATCCTCATTCAGAGATTACAGAAGTCACACATTGATGTTTTGTTCACAAATTTCTCTGTGCAGGTGCCTTCTAAATTCATGGCTCAGTGCCACTAACGCAATTACCTAAATCATTAAACAAGAATTTTCTTAGTTCAGTTCCTGGGAAGAAATCTAAAAATCATCATGCCTTGACTTTAACTTTGGCTCCAGGCTGAGTTTCAGAGTATCGGCAAAGACTCCAGATTTGCTTCTATAGGAGGTAACCTACAGAAAGATACTTTAATTCCAACTGGTTTTCTAACCTTTCTAATAGTGGATTGCATTTTCTGTTCTCAGCCAGCATTTCAGTGCTTTGATCTGAAGAGCAGCAGTAGGAGGACCTTGGAAATTCACTTCTTGAGTCTAAAAAGATCTCCCAAGTACTGATTTAGAGACTGGTTCCAGGCCAGCAGATTTTTTGCCTTAAGCTTCAAGACAATTGCCAAGTCTGTGTCTCAGTGGGTTGGCTGCTGGGGATTTTTTAAAAGCTCCCCGACTGTGTTCAAAGTTGGGAGTAGCTGCATGGCTGCACGACCAGCTGAATAAGTTTATTTATTGCTGGCTGTTGCAGTGATGTTAACAAATCGCAACATTAAAAAAGCAACATCACTCGTTTATGCTGCGTTGTTTAGTAGTAAGACTGATATTCATTACTCTCAGATTCAGTCAGATTTAAATAAGACCTTTCTGGTGGAATGATATCCAAGTAGGGGAGTTGGAACTTTCAGGGTGATGGTCTGTCATCTGTAACCCAATGCATCTGACATTAAGAACTGGAACTAATACCCTGTAGTTGCATATCTCCACTTACCAGACAACCAACTTCCAATTACTTTAATGTGGGTCCAAGTTTGGGTTTTTACCAGATAGAAGTAAACTCCTCTCTCAGAGTATATCAGTGCATTTTGTAATTAAGTGATTGGGACTGACAGGAGATCATAGTGACTGACTTTTGACTATAAAAATCACACTTAATCCAAGTAAATGTATACAGCAAGGCTTCCCTAAGATATATATTTTTAATGAAATAGGGTGGATGTACTAACAGAGAATCCCTAGGCATAATGATTCCAAGCAAGGTGGTCACTCATGCTAAGACATTCAAGTTTTAGTTTATTTATGGACAGATTTTTATCATAGCTTGACACCACACTCCAAAGCCAAAACAGCTCAGCAGATTTCTAACTTGTTGCTGATTGATGCGTTTTTTTCCCAGTTATGGCCGTTCATGGGTGGAAAAGTTTAGACTGAGACCAGTGATCATGAATGGCCCTCAGGCGCCAGTCTCTCCGAGCGTGGTTTCCTCATGCTAACCTCAACATCTGAGTCGTGTGGTCTGCCTGAAAAGCATCCACATAGGGGGCTATGAAAGTAGCAGCCTAAGCATGGACCACACATGCTTCCTGAACCAAACACTCACAAAGCGAATACATATAATCACAAAGAATGCCGAACACACAGTTTACCACCTGTCTGGTAGTACTGTTGTCAAAGACAACAAGCTTGTAAATCCTTTTCTCAACATTCAGTGAAAACTAAAGTTCATTTGGGGTTTTTTGCTCCACTGTTAAAACAAACTTTGAGAGCAACAATTCCCCTCCAATCCAGGTCAGCACAGTGACCTTTTTGTATATAAGAGATACTGTAGATTTCTATGCTATTATGAACACAATAGAGCTCTTTTAATTCTGAGTTCTGAGCTGACTCAGAGGGGTTTTGTTCTACTGGTTTCACTGATAACAATCACATATTTTCATCCCTCAGCTTGACCTTGACTGGCTGACTTAGAAAAATATTTACAGTCCTTGTTTGTTGAAACAACACTGACATATTGAATGTGGTTGATATGTGATGGGAAATATATTTTAATGAAAAGCCTATCACCTTTCAGTGAAGAGGAAAATATCTATTTGGAATGATAAGAGCAGTAGCAGCTTTAGTAGGCCATATTAGACTGAATTTCCAAGGTGCAAGCAAACAAGAACGCAGTTTAGAAACATCAGATCCTGAGCATGATGTCTCATAACACAAACAACTAAAAGCTGATCCACTTTGTTTTGTTTTGACCCTGAGTTAACTTGTTTTCTTCCCTCTTTCCAGATGTTTGGCTGTGGCGCAGTAGCCCAACTGGTACTGAGTGGCGGTTCCCATGGCATGTTTCTCACTGTCAACTTTGCCTTCGGCTTTGCTGCGACCTTAGGCATCCTGGTCTGTGGCCAGGTATCAGGTAAGCAAACAGATTCTAATGCCAAGGCAAGAGTTGAGGCAGAGCATAGTTCTGGTACCCAAGTTATATGGAATTAATAAATAAATCTTTTTTTTCTTATTATACATACATTAGTATCATATTTCTCTGACAATTTATGTCAAATTCTACATGCAATGCTATATAAAATCCACCCTATATTGATCAACTTAATGTTAATGTATTCAGAGCACTTTTATTTTCCTATTTAGGCTATTGCACTGTACAGTGTTAGCCTACTGACACCTTGTTGACATTGTTGCAGGTGGTCATCTGAATCCTGCAGTCACCTTTGCCCTGTGTCTGCTTGGAAGAGAGCGCTGGAGAAAGTTCCCCATGTACTTCCTCTTCCAGACAATCGGTGCTTTTTTCGGTGCTGCTGTCATTTTTGGCATGTACTATGGTAAGAGATTAGTCATTTTGATGAGCAATAAGCATTACAAACAGATCTATGTTTTAAATTTTACTGTGCATAGTCTAAACAACTGAGCAAAACAAAGCACCTGTGTGCTTCATCATTTTGTTTATATTCCTTTAGATGCCTTGTGGGACTTTCCTGGAGCTTTCAATGTGACTGGGCCTAAAGCCACAGCTGGCATCTTTGCAACCTATCCTGGAAAACATCTCACCCTTGTCAATGGCTTCTTTGATCAGGTAATCTTTATTAAACATGAACAGTTATGCACAAAATATAACATTTCCAAATGTAAATCATGAAGCTCATGGTTTCCCTAAACATGTATCTCTCTACAACACAGATTATTGGCACAGCTGCTCTGATCGTTTGCATTCTGGCTATTGTGGATCCGTACAACAACCCCATCCCACAGGGACTGGAGGCCTTCACTGTGGGATTCGTGGTTCTGGTCATCGGGCTGTCTATGGGCTTTAATTCTGGCTATGCTGTCAATCCTGCCAGAGATCTTGGACCACGTATTTTCACCGCTTTGGCTGGATGGGGGACAGAAGTTTTCACGTAAGTGTAGATATTTTTAGACATTGTTTTCTTAACAATAAGTTATTTCTGTACTTTATAAATATCCTCCACACATTTCTATGTTGATTTACTATCATTTCCTTGTGACAACTGTTTTTCTGTCTCCCCTCAGGATTAGAAATGGCTGGTTCCTGGTGCCTATTTTTGCCCCGTTCCTTGGCACCATCATTGGTGTGATGATCTACCAGTTGATGGTTGGTTTCCATGTGGAGGGAGAGGTACGCGACTCTAAGGAGAAAATGGAGGAGGAAAACGTTCGACTAACTAACGTCAACTCCAACGCCAACTCCAAAGAAACCAGCAAAGACATGCTCTGAATCTGTTAGAAATATGCAGCTAAAACATGCACATGTAAATACTGTCCCATCATAAATTTTCCTTTCTGCCGCAGCTGTATTAAAAAAAAAAAAAAAAAACACCTTTCCAGCTACTGAAACATGTCCCAAGAGAATCGTGTTTGTAAAATGAGTCCATTTTCTTTACGTTGTCACAAAAGTGTATTATATTATAGAAGAACTATGTACAGTATGAGTAGAAACTAATTCTGAAACGCAGAATGAGATAACTTCTTATAAAAGATGAACATTTTGGGCTTAGTCTATTTCACTTCAGTTTGAACAGTATTGTATCCTTTGTAACCTTTTAGTTTTGTAGAATTTTGTATAGTTTTGTATTCCATATCTACAATAAACATATTTGTCTTAAAGAGAAAGTTTACATTCTTTTGTTCAGATATTTCAAATTCAGAAATTGCTTCAGGATCTTTGTTTCTCCCCCTGTTTTTAACTTTTAGGTTAATTTCCCATGTTTGACAGTTCATTTCTGCTTGGGAAAAGTATTATACGTCTATAGGCATAAATACAAATAAGTATTTTGATCCTCCAGATTCAACAGGATCAAGTCACTTATGTGTATATAGTCTAAGGTCTAGACGATATGAACTGCATTGTCTGAGCTTACAGATGTTGGTGAGCTTTTTCCCACAACATGGACTACTTTACCACTACCCTCTTTAACCAGCTATTTTAATCTGTTCTTTATAAATTCCACAACCTTTCCTCCCATTTTTTCAGAACAAATAAATGTTATATAAAGACTTCATTATAATTCAATTGATAAACAGTATCATATGGCCAACAGAGCAGCAGATGAAAATGAGTGACATGGATGTAGATCAGAGCCCCCACCTTATAGAACTCTGCCTGCTGCACTGAGTAACAACATCTCCTGAAACAATCCGTATAAATCCTCCCTTAAAACTTTCCTTTTTTAGAGGGCCTTTTGGTATTATCTGATGGATATATTATATATTACATTGCAGCTCATCTGGCTGCCTTGTTCCCTTTTTTTCTGGGATAGCAATTTGAAACTTTGTTGAGTGTTGTTGTATAGATAATTCCTTATTTATTTCCGTTGTTATTGATACTGTTTTGTTAATCAGCTAGTCTTTTTTAACTTTGTATCATTTGTTTGCTGAAGTGAATTCTGCCATAAAATACAATTGTTTGAAAGATCTGTGACTAAATGCTAAATCCAAATCTGAAACTTCCAGTTCAGTGGTTTTCAACTTTAACTCTTGGCATGTTCACTGCACAGAAATTTATTGACTAATAGTCCAATGTTTATCTATACCTTTTGAAGAGTGTGTAAATTGTGTATCCATGGTCGGGTGCAAAACTGTAATGTGAGTGTTGAATGTCAAAAGGTTGAAGGGAAATGCTTTTATACCAAAACAATAAGGTTCTGTTCTATTGTTTGATATGTAGCTCGTATTACCCTCCTGTTATAGTCCTTTTCTTCTCTTGTTGATCACAAACACTTCTCATTTCTTGTCCAAACTGGATTCAAAATGTATTTAAGAAAGTAGGGCAAACCAGTGAGTTCCACTCATTTGTACATAACAGTTCATTTGTTGAGGTACACCAGTGAGTCAGTGGAAGACATTTTGCCCCAATTTAATCTTTTTAATTGGTTTCCTTTTAAATAAAGTTCAATAACAATATTATTACAGAAACATGATGTTTATTTTCTTGCAAATACTAAATAATATCACAGGGGGGAAGAACAAAATAGCACTTAGGAAGAAAAAGAAAAGGTTGATAAAGTTGGGATTGTGATCTTCTCTTTTATGGCTAGTTCCAAGCAGTATCCACAAACCAGAACTGGGTTTCATTTGTACATAAATCAGGTCAGTGCTGGTAGACTGGGAAAGACATTAATTTTGATAAAAAAAAAAAACAAAAGAACATTTGCCTTGTTGCCATTTTTCTAAGAGAAAACAAAAAAGAAAAGAAAAAAGGAGAGATCTAACCATGCTTGGTCTTTTTCCAGCTTCAGAAGTCTGGTCTTGTTAAGCTATTTCAAGAAAATTTCAAGCGAACCTTCCAAAAGAATCAACAATCTGTTTTTGCCAAGTCAGTATTCCATTGAACAAGTATTAAGCAACCATTAAAAAAAAAAAAAAAAAAAAGGAATTTTTTTTTTTTTTTTTAATCTACATTATTTTTCACGATTAAAAAATGTAGACATCCAAACATTTTTTGATATGGCTAATATTTACACTTAAAATTCCATTTGTGAATCTAAATTAAGTTTTGAAGAAATAATCAAAAGGACATACAAGGCAAAAAACTACTTTACTGTTATATTACCTACAAAAGTAAGTTGTTTGACATTTGGGTTATTGCTATTTTTTTGCATACTAAATTAAACGTTTGTGAGAAACAGATGTGAATTTGAATGTGAGTTTGAACATTATTGGCAATGATTTAAGATCTTATCAGTTTGCAGTGAAATGGCTTAAAAATACCAAAATCACCACTGGCCCATCAAACAGCTCATTCTGACAATGTTCGCTTATCTTATAGTTGTGAACATGTGTTTTCCATCATGAGCTGCCTTATTGGGAACAGTTTGATGCTTAAGGCTCAAGAGAAATTTTACTACTAGTTCACATTGGACGAAAACAAGTAGAGGCAAGTTTTCACCGTTTACAGCTTCAATTTCAAAGAGGCGGTCAATGTAAAATGCAAATAAAGTAGAAAAACAATTTCTGAAGTCCCTAAACCCCTAGTTTTTACATCTTAGAAAACAAGAAACATTAAATGTTCAAAGGGAGAATTTTACTATTTCATTATAAATATTTGCTATACTTCAATTTCATTACAGCAACAAGTCCCACACAAGTTGCCTCCTAGACAGTAAATGGTGCTCGCCTCAACTTTGAGAAAAGACTGGCATAACTTGGCAGCAGCACAACCTTGCAAAATTCTGCCACCATGTTTGTTTGTTTTTTTTTAACATTGTTCCATAAAGCTTGTGATTTGTCAGAAAAAGGACATGGTCCAGCGCTCCATGAGTGACCCGAGGGAACAAGATCTGGGACCCAACACAGCCCTTATCAACCCTGCTCCACCAATAGCAGAGTTTAAGCTGACAAAACCAAGTCTGAAGGAGGTTGATAAAGTCATCAAAGCAGCCCGCTCAGCATCTTCTCCAGGCCCAAGTGGTGTACCCTACCTCATCTACAAGCACAGAGCTTCTCCAGCACCAGTGGAAGCTTTTAAAGGTGTCATCGCAAGGAAAGCCCACTTTTTCATGTTAAACGTGTATTGGAATAGGACCTCAGTTAAAACATGCCAGAAACTCCGGGGAGTGAAAGTGGCTTTGTTTTTGAGTGTGGGCTCTCTCGTCACACCAGAATCCGCCACAAGAGTGCAAGAGTGCATTCTCTCCGATTTGGATTTGCTGTCGGCATTGACATCAAAGCCGGTAGTTGCTAGCTGCTAACATAAGCTCTCTTTAGCACTGTCATGGTGTAGCCCATGCCCTCTAATAAGTAGGTTGCACACAGTTTGCACATACCACTTAAGTATATACATTCTATTATCATTTTACATCTGGCTGGCTTATGGAACTGTGTAGCTTGGGTTGTGATGTGTTACTGATTCTGTGCGCCATTTTAGATGCTACCTTTAGAGCATGTGTGGAATGTACCATGGGGATATGTTGAAGGGGATGTTCCCTAATGAGGTAATTAGTAATTTGGGAAGACATATTAGTGGAATCATTGTGAATATTGTTTAGTCTTGACTACTTTTATTAGTCAATTTAGGTACACATTCATGTTTGGGGCTGGGAATGGTATGAGTATGAAGTGACTTAAAAAGTGACTGTCAATTAACAATGGTTTGTCTTGTAGGAAGGGCATCCGGTATTAAGCTGGAGTGGAAGCACCAGACGCAACGGTTTTTGTATTGCAGCTTGGGGCCTGGACGGGCAACAAGAACTTGAGCCCTATCGCTAAGGGCCTAGTGTTTAGCATTTTGTAGTTCTTATTTGTTTGAACCTTTTTCTACAATTTTTGCACTTTTGCACGCTGCACTTTACTGGTGAAGAACAAAGAAATACCAGGATGAAGAGCTGAGCTTCCATCTGTTCTTTCCTCAACCCAGCTCAAACCTTACAAGCACCACCTGAAATCAGCTGGTTACCTGCCGCGGCATGGCAATAATTGACGGAAATGGTCAAAGAGGACAGGACCTGACAGGACCTGACCTTACAGGTCCACACAAGCAAGTTGAGCTTGTGTGGACGTCCATTATGTCCCCGATTAGATCATCAATTTCACTGTCTGAAAGTTTCCTCGCAGCAATAAATGACTGTATTGTCTGCATAAAAATTTAATTTGCATTTTGGACATCTTTACCCCACTCATTTATTTATATTGTAAAAAGAGACATGAGGGACCCCCTTATCAATAGCCAAAATATCAGAAGAGCAACCATTAACTTTGACACATTGAGCTCTGTCTGAAAGGGACTTACTGAACCAGGGTACAGCAGAACCTGACAGTCTGATACTGGCCAGCCTATACTTAATTATCTCATGATCTACTGCATCAAAGGCTTTGGAGAAATCAATAAAAAGAGAAGGACCAGTGCTGTTTTGCTGTCTTGTACCATAATTATGTCATTCACAACTTTAGTAGTGGCTGTGACTGCACTATGAGTCTTTCTGAAGATGAGCTGATAAGAGGATGAAATAGCACTGCTAACTAAGAGGACCTTAAAGGGGAAGTTTGTTTTTTTTTTCCAATCTGGACCTATTTTCTAGCATGAAATATGTTCATTTACTCACCCAGACAGTTTTGGTGCAACTTGAATTCCTTCCGTAGATATTTAGATCCACTCGATATCAACAAATGCCCAAAAAAATGGAAGTGATGGGGCAACCATGCACAGCCTCTAAATAAGGCATTATCTGCCACACACTCCTTCATTTTACCAATGTTTTGTTACGAAACATTAGTCGGACCCCCCAGTGAGCTCGAAGTGGCTTTTTCGTGGTGATTCGTCCTTATTTACAGACATTTTTACTGCGGCGGCTTTGATGACATCACTATTAGGTGACACCATAACAAGTAAATGTCTGTAAATAAGGACGAATCACCACGAAAAAGCCACCTCGAGCTCACGGTGAGGGGGGGGTCCTGACTAATGTTTTGTAACAAAACATTGGTGAAATGAAGGAGTCTGTGGCAGATAATGCCTTATTTAGAGGCTACGCGCGGTTGCCCTATCACTCCCATTATATTGGACATACGCTGATCTCGAATGGATCTAAATATCTCCTGAAGGAATTCAAGTTGCACCAAAAACTGTCTGGATGAGTAAATGAACATATTTCATGCTAGAAAATAGGTCCAGATTGAAAAAAAAAAACGAACTTCCCCTTTAAGAGTATCACTCAGTGTTTTCAGAATTTTTGCTAGCGGTGACAGATTAGAGATTGACCTATGACTATAATGATTTGACAATCACCGCCTTTCGGGGGGGGGGGGGACAGACAAGTGCCATTTTCCAAATCTCTGGAATTTCTTTAGTTAAGGTTTAATAATAAAGACACTCAGCCATGAAGTCAGAAGCAAGTTTCTAATAAAATACGTCAAGCTTGTGGCCCTGCCTGTTATTTGACATCTAATTTAAAAAAGGCTTTGTGTACTTCTGCAATAGTGAAGGAACCTGAAGTTAAATTTGCTATTTCAAAGAGAGTCAACAATATCAAAAGAAACCTCATTTGCAGGCAATTTAGTTATGTTGTAAAAAAGAGAACCAGAAGAAGCTAGCTTTGTTGAGAAAATTGAGTATCTCTGTGCTGTCATAAATAGTGGTATAATCAGCTAAAATACAGGGTGGGAGACAAGTGGGTTTTTTAGTTATAAAAATTTCATAGTCTGCCAAAATTATGTGGGTTGTTTAAATTTTCTGTGGTGAGACTTAGATTAAAAAGTGGATTTACTCTTCCTAACTAAGGCTGTACATTTATTTCTTAGACATCTAAAAGTAGGCCAGTGTGATTTTCTTACTTTTACCCAGAAATGATTTCTTTTATGAATGAGGTCAGACAATTTTTCTGAGAACCAGGGATTATCCCTGATTCTCAGAAAAACAGTGTAGTTCATGAAAGAAATTACTCCTGGACAAAAGCAATGTACAACTCGCATGCACAACTGGCTGACTTTTGTTCAACGTAGAAGAACAAGCAAATCATTTGCATCTGAAGATCTTTTTTTCCACATGGAAAAAGGGACAAAGACAGGGGAACAAGTCATAACTAATCTGGATGTGATAGAAATACTGCTTGTTTAAGCAAGTCCTCTTTTCCTTAGTTTATATTAATCACAGTGGTGAAGCATCTAAAATTTCAACACCATCCTGTTATAGGGAGCATCATGTCTCGACCTTGCAAAGGCATGATGTGGCTAAGAAGAAAAAAAGACCCTGTATTCTCACGACAGAATGCTTTCTTTCTACAATCATATAATACCTTCAATATAGCATCTCACAAACCAGCTATATTCATTCTTACAGGACCTGGTACCACATATACCTGTAAAGCCTCAATTATATCCCTTAGGCAAGCTGGCTGATGCCAGAATCTCATCAAAGCTTTTGCACCTGGCCAGATTTCAGTATTGTATAACACATTTTCACAGGAAAAATAAGCTGATGGATATGTGTTGTAACAACGTTCTCAAACAATATGTTTGCTGATACTGAGAAAAGTAGAAGATAGATAAAAATATAACAATTATAAAGACAATAAATAATACAAAAGAAATAACTGTAAACAAGCAAGTATGACAATATAAGAGATGACTGCCTGTTAAGTTCCTGCACAACTTTCAGCCTATATTTATAGAGCAATAAAATGTTTCTCACACAGCTGTGTGGATGTAGTGGGATGCTAATAACCTGTTTTGTCACATAGGGTATGAAACACTTGAGGGAAAAGTTGGCATCATGTGCAAGCCATGTGTAAAAACGTGGTATTTAGATGTTGTGAGCCCAAATGAAATACAGATACTTCAACAGCTTCAGTTTTCTCTCTAAAGTGTTGCATAAAGAAACTTTATTCATTTACCTCCTCTAAACATCTTACAGTTATTTACTCAATTTAACTTCATGGTTCTCATTAGTAAACTACATATAACACTAGAACTCAATTCCTCAAAAATAAACACAATGCAGAAGCAGAAAATGTAAACATCCTTTTACATCCTTTTTATATTTCCATTTCAGATGAATGATCCATCAATGTTGAGAATTTAAATACAACCATGAATTAACAGCCAAACCAACTCCAAGCAGACAAGCAAAGTATAACTCATTTATTCTTTAGGTTCTTTGAGCTGTAACCAAACTAGGGCTGAAAGATATGTTATCGTTATCGTATCTATATCGAGATATGAACATTCAAGATATTAATATTGAGAAAGCAAATATCTAAAAGATATAGATTTCCCAGCGCTTGTCCTGCATGTAAAGCTCTGGGAGTCACAAACAAAACTGCACTTTCCACAAAAGTGCTTGGTTTTCAACGAACCCGTGGTCATATCGTATCGTATCGATATTGAGATGTCTGGCATGAATATCGAGATATGAAATTTTGACCATATCGCTCAGCCCTAAACCAAACAAAATAAGATGTAAACCATTTGGGGGGGGGGGGGAAGCTTAAAAAACTGCAACTACTGTTCAGTGTTTACATCAGTCTGTATTGCTGCAATGCCCCCATGCCGATGCAAACACTGATGACAGGGCCCTCTCGACCAAACAAAAGCCCTTTCTTGCATTTTACTTTTTACAATTGTGAAATCAAGGAAAATCCATGACCCCACATCTGCACAAGAGCAGTGAGACTGGATGCTTTCAGCAAGACTATGAATCCAGATCAACATCAAAAGGCAATCAATTCAAGAATATATGCCATGTCCTACCTCTGCTAAAAAAAAAAATTTCATGCGCATCTTTCAAAAAGTAATTATGCCAACCCCCCAAAACACAACAAAACATCCCTGGCTGAGGTGAAAAGAACCCTTATCACAACTACATACTGATCAAACATGATTGCATGGCTTTCACAGGAAATAAGAAGGAAGGTGGCCTTCTGTAATAGGTAGAGGGAAATCAATAATTCTAGTAAATCTACACCTTCCATCACATCTGCATTTTGTTGTCTCCGTTCCTCATCGTGTCTTCATTTTTCTTCAACCAAAGCCTCATACACTAAATACTCCCCAGACCACTTTGCAGTAGAATGGCAGTTTTTTTTAATGATTCCTGCTGGTCGACTGGTATTTCTACGATCTACTTTATGACAGGTCATGGCGAAAGTAACCTCAGTAATTCTCCTTCATCTGGCACATGCCTCATGTGGGATAACTGTGGGATGAAATGGATAGGACTGTGGTAATATTACAGTTAATATTCCAGAGAAATCACTCTTCCCCACAGAAATGATTAAACTGTTGCTTAAATTCCTGTGAACAGCCTGCAGGAATATTCTAGAAAGGTTAAGCTGAAGGTAAACACTTCATTTTTATCTGCCAAAAGCTTAAATCCAAGAAATTGAGGAAAGGTCTTTTACAGCAATTTGTTAGTCTTTAAAAGCTGTTATGTACTTTTTAGTGTCAAACTTTGAATGGTGGTGTGTTTGAATTGTGGCTTACATATTTAGTGCTAATTTTAAGGTCATGTTGAGATCAGTTTTTGCAGGTCGTAAACTGTGGTGCTACGATTTGCAAAAAGGGGTGATATAAAGAATCCATTGAAGGACTCTGAAACCACATACGTGACCTGTAAGATTTAAAGAATGCTGAGTCAGTTCCTTCACACACACACACCTTATACTGGTGTCACCCCACCTTCTTTAACTTTACTGGCAAAAAAGACATGCCCATGCACATGCATGGCATCCATTATCCCCACAGTGACACATCTATTATTTCAGATGCAGACTCATACACATCAGATGGAAATTGCACAATGACCATCAAGAGAAAGTGCTCAATTTTCTTTACACTATTTTGTCCTCATAATCCATATTGGCTGGATAATCTGTTGTAGTGCAGCTGTGGACAGCAAAACGGGGTTAAGTTCTACACTGTTTCTCTAATGGGAATGTAGACACCATAAGAATTTAAGTAAAGCTAAAAGTAACCATTGCAGCACCAAGAAAAGTGCTTTCTAAATTCAGACTTGATTGCTGTGGGAAGTGCAGCAGCTCCACAATAAATGGGACAAAAATGAAGACTGGATTGCAATCATGTTGAAGGCCAAACAAAAATGTCAACAAATTATTTTGAAAGCCAAGTTGTAGTGTTCCTTGCAGAAATAAACAGAAAAGTATGTGTTTTTAAATCTTAGCATGTGGTTGTAATTTAAAGACAGAGGTGTGGAGAGTCAATTTCAGGCTTCTGTGTGCTGCTCAGTAAACTTTCAGCCCTTTCATTAGAATAAACAATACCAGCAGGATACCCAGGGTGTCTGCTGTTGGACTGGTTTTACTTTCTGTAAAATAACAAAAAGTCTAGAAGAGAGCAAATGAACTGCCTCAAAATTCACTTTCACAAAGTAGTTTTACATGTCAATGTTGCCTCCTCTCCCTCCGGCAATATTTTGTCCCAACATGACTGCGCTCAGTCTTGTTAAAAGTAGGGAACACAAACTAACTTGCTCAACAACACCCAGACCTCTCCGCCCCAAAAAACAGGAAAACATCCTTTGGTTCTGTCTTGTAAACTCACTCCTCCTGCTGGGAAATTTCCATGCCACATGGAGGTGCGATGTTTCTGTAACCTTTAGCATCAAATTACTGCAGATGTTTAAACTTTATGCATACAGATGTTGTTTTGCTTGTTAGTTTGTTTTTAAACACAATTAGAATAATGACTAATGATGGTTCTACAGTCACCATTTTCTTCACTGGTCATTCAAGATGTCAAATAATGGGGAAGAGGTCAGTGTGAAAACACAAAAGCATGTGTTTTACATCATCAAAAATCCAAAGTTAGGTGTAGAGCTTATTTTATTAGATAGTTCAGTTTTAAAACCATGTTTCTACATTAAAACAAGAAAAAAAAACAAACAAAAAATTGACTAATATACCACAAGCTGATGGCTGCAGTTATCATAGACAAAACAACCTAGATTTGATCAGATCTCTCATCTCTTCTTCATATCTGATAAGCTCACCAGGGCATGCAGCCTCTCACAGCTGACATTTGGCAAGAGGTGTGGTAAACCCGGACAGGTCACCGGGCAGTCATTAGGCAAACCCAACAGCGTAAAACAACCGTGGAAACTTGTAGCTAAGCCAGTGAAGAATCACAGATAAACCCAACATGCATATCTTTAGACTGTGGGAAGAAACCAACGCAGGCCAAAGAACAACGTGCAAACTCCACACAAAAACCAGATTCACACCTGTAATTGTCTTTCCTCTTTGTGACAACATGAAACACTGCTCAGCTGTGTGCTGCCTTTTCTAACATCATATTCAATGTTCTCACGCTGAACTCTAAGAAAGACTGCTTCCACTAATGAAGAGAGTTTGTCGCAAATGAGCAGACTGCTTTGGCTGATGAAGATGAAGTGAAACTTCAAAACCGTCAGGAGAAGTTTGATTTTTGTCAAACTTGCACAGTATATGAAATGTCCGTATAATCTATGTCAGTAACAAAAAAAAAAAAAAAAAAAAATCAACAAAGTGAAGTGATGTGACTTACAGCCATCATCTGATCATTTTTCTGTTTTTCTTTCAAAACGTGAAAAAAAGATACCAATACTGAAATCCTTGTTTAAAAAAAACCAAACTTTCCACTAACAGTTGTGTTTCTTGCAACGTAAAGTTGTAATTAGATTTTCCCCCAAATAACTAATAAATCCAAATACTCCAGGGATAAGTGGTTAAGCTATTTTTTTCTATATGTTTTTAGAAAGACTCAAATAACAGTCTACAATTCTAGAAAATTAAGCAAATATGTAAAATGACCCGTGACTTGAAGTGTGAGCACAACAGTAATAAACGAGGGATTAGAGCTGCAGGTCATCATCCAGTTTCAACCAAGATTAGTCTTCGAAGTATTCATGAAACTAAAGGCTTAAGCCATGGTTGCTTTGTTGAGTCTTTGAATAGTGCTTATCACAACTCTACAAACATAAGCTGAAATATAAAGAATTCATGTTTCACTCCTTTTATGCTGAAAGCACGCCTCCAAAACCAAACTAGGAGTTTACTCAGTTCCACTGAAAACCTATCAAAGCACATCAGCCTCCACTGTTCCTCTTATGACAGCTTAACAATCCTCTGGCAGCTAAGACCCGAAGAAGCCGTCTCGTCCTCCAGCAGGAGTTCGCCAACAGCAGAAAACCACAAGAAAACATAACCTTTCTGTGACTGCGATCTTTCTGACTTACTCCAGAGGATAACGTACCTACAATTGCACATCTAACAGAACAGGCCCATCTAAAGCTACACCAACTATCCAGTCCTTCAGGCCTCATACAGTGGAGTAACAGTGCCATCTTTCCACTCAATCAGGATTTCTCCACGCTGGGAAGTGGGGGAGGAGTATGGGAGGCGCATGGCATGCTCTGTGAGCTGGGCTCTTTCACAGGGCACCGGGGATCCAGGAACACTCATCTCTGGCCTCGGGGTGTATGACTTCAACACACAAACCACTTTCTTCCTTCTGCCACAAGAAGAAAGAGAACAGGGAACAGAAAAGCAACAGATTATCTGACCTCATTCCTCTGAAATACCTAAAAATGTCTTCAAATGTTTAATATAAGTTGTCAAAGACCTAAATGTAACTCACTTTACCAGTTATAAGCAAATTGATTAACTCACTTTTCTTCTTTATCTACATAAATATGTGGCTGTGGGTGTAGGCGTGTGTTAAAGTCCTCACCTATTAGAGTACACATTGAGGATAAGAATAGCAGTCCCAAGGATTAGAGCCAAAGAGCTTAGCACCAACATTGTTATTTTCCAGCCCATCCCTGTTCACACACACACATGCATAATTAGAGACCACAAAACACATCATTCATTTTGCATAACCCACATTTCAGCTCATATTTACCAACTTATAAGACTAGGTTCATGTTCATATATTTGTTTAATTTAGGTCAACACTGAGCCTGTAAACATGAGTCTTTTCATCTGCCTTTACAGATGTTGGCCCATCATCCTTTGCTCACTATTCCTTCCGACTCCAGCTCCACCTAGTGGCAGAAAAAGCCAACTACATGTACCCTTCAAAGGGAAAATGATTACAGCTTCCTTTTTAATCTGGCATTTCCATGATTAACTGAATTAGTACGCCGTCTGCAATAGATCATAGTTGCTACACTTACCATAATCCATACTGAGAAAAATCATGGTGGGATCAGCGGGGGATTTGGTGCTCAGCGAGTAAAGGGTTACATCTTTTACAGAAAATGGTTCTGTGCCATTTGTGTCCATTACATCTTCAGCTGGAAGAAAACAAATAAATGAATTGTTTACAGACAATGGTCAAAAGTGATGATCTTAGTTAAAATTATGGAGAAATGTTTGGTTCCAGACAACTGCAGGTTTGTTAAAACTCTCAGCAGTTTTAAATCAAGGTTAAAAACTTTTATATTTGCTGCTGCTTTTGATCAAAACAACTCTTATTTAATATTTCTTGCATTTTATCTTATTTGATTATGGATTTTTGCAAATTTCTTTTCTTTTTAAAGCTTGTTTTCATCTGCGCCCTGCAGTAATGATTTTGATGTTTTATGTTAAGCACCTTGAATATTCCTGTACATGAAATGCACTTAGGTTTACTTAAATATGGATAGTTTTTTTTTCTTTTTCTGTCCTTGTTTTATTCCATTTTTCACTTGCTTTTTGTCTCGAGTTTTCCCACATCTCTTCTAATTAGTTCATAGGGTTCACCTGTGTCTCGTTAAGTCTCATGTATATCACCTTGTCTCCCCACCTTTTATCGGTTAGTTGGTCATTGATGATTGGCTTGTTTTTTTGTTTTTTTTTCGGGGGGGGGGTAATTTCTGACTCCCTACATTGTTTCCTAAAGCGTTTCATGGTTTAATGTAAGTTTAGGTTATAGACCACCTCCTTGTCTTCACCTGTGCGTCTTGAATTAAGGTTCAGTTTTTAACCTCAGCCACATATCGTGCTCCATTTCAAGCAGGACCAGCCTGCAGTGGAGAAAAAATAATCAGAACTGCTGAGACTGAAGCAGTTGGCTGTCTTCCAGGATTGAGGGGTAAAAAAAAAAAAAAAAAGCTGGTCAAATGTGCACTCAACTGAATTAGTTTCTCATGCTAAAAGCAAGCCCACAGTAAGCTAATCTGCAGGCCACAGCAGAAAGTATCATCTGGACCTGGTTGTTCTCATATTAATGAAATGGAGAATATCTCCTCAAGGCTCCTGGCTGAGGCATTTACTGTATTAAAAAAAAGAAAAATCAATCTGAGGCCCAGGTGCAAAATGAAAACCTGTGAAAAAAAAAATAAATTCTATGATATAGATCAGGGTGGGCAACTCCAGTCCTCGAGGGCCAGCATCCTGCAAGTATGAGTTTTCCTGCTGCAACACACCTGATTCCAATCAATGGCTAATTGGCAGACTTGTAAAGAGCTTGATGTGAAACTCTGCACAAGTTCCAAGGTGTTTTGCACCAGGGAAACTCCTAATACCTGCAGGATGCTGGTCCTCGAGGACTGGAGTTGCCTACCCCTGATGTAGACGTTCACTTGTTTGTATGAAAAATCAACCAAGGTAATAGTTTTTAACATCCATGAATGCCAGTATGAACACGCTCCCCATATGGCTACAATTAGCCAACAATCTGTTACACTAGCAAGAATAAATTAATAATGATAAAAAGTAAAAAAACAATAAATAAAAAAACTTGGATGATTTTTCCAAAAGTCAGCCTCTATTCTCTGCAATAAAAACAAGTACAGCATACCCTTGTCAGAGCACATGCCATAAGATTGTCTTAAACTCCACCTGTTACCAGTAACATCAGGCAATTACGCTGATTTTAATCAATATGCTTAGGAGGCTTTTAATGCCGTCACAGACGGAGACGGGAAGGGAAACGATGGTGAGTATCCGAGCATAAGAGATGTTTTTTGTTTCTTACATGTTTTGTCCTGTCTGTGTAAATCAGACATTTGGCTTGCAGAAATCTCTGGTTGCAGTTCTTCCAGCTGGTGTTGAGGCTGGCTTTGGACATGTTTATCTCTCCCATTGCACAATGTCTGGTTGTCAAGACTTCGCCACCTGCTGCCCTGTTTGTGAAAAGGAGGAGCTGTTAGACTTATTGTTACTGGGTAAAAATACCCTGCAATATGCATTTCCACTCTAGTTTATAGGTACGTTATATTAAAAATGATACAATGTTCCATTCCGCCTTTAAAATACTGTTACCTGCTTATGGTCCTTTGACAGGAAGACCAAAGTGGATTCTTGTGTAGCACTAAGGTGCCGTCCGCTCCCGATCAGAGTGAGGTGTCCTTTCTTTGAGCAGGTCCATGCCTGGCTGTTTGCCCCTCTTCCCATATCCATCGCAGCCACTCCGGCTCTAAAGATGCAATGCTGCAGATGGACACCTTCATACTCCCCTCTCGGTGCAGTCAGACACTCTCCAGTGTGGTGACTGCTCAGAGCGTTGCCCTCTGGCAGCCAACGCCATTCCTGTAGAGGTGAGTAGGAGCTGCATTCTCCTAATGACACTCTCCCTCTTGTTGGTCCGTCTTGCACCTGCAGACATTTACCCAGCAGCTTGTTCTGAATCTTTAAGCCAGAAACCTCTGTGAAGGGAACATACAATAGGCATTGATGGGTTAAAATTGAAGTTAATCCATGAAAATGTTTTGTACAATGGAGCCTGGGAGTTTCTGAAACCTTCAAGCTCTGTTCTTAAAAAAAACAAAAAAAACATCAACTTGTAGTTTTCTAAAGGTCACATGGACACGCTTAAAGTTAAAAGAACATTTTGGTTTATGCAAAATATAAATGGATGCATGGAAAACTGATAAAGACATCTAATAAGGTGCATAATAAAAGAAAAAAAAAGCTTCTTTATTCCAAGCAGCACATAAGTCCACTTCTCCTGCAGCCAACTTGAAATGAAATGTATTTATGTATTTATGTTGTTTTACCCACTTATATGTCACTTTTGTTGTCGTTTTTATATCTCATTGTATGATTTTTTGATCACCTTTTGTTTTATCTTTTTGTAACATAATTTGTGTTTGATTGTTCTTTCGGTGGGTGAGGTTTTCATATAAGCCCATCTTGGGTTTCTTACCTCTCCCTTGCACATTCTAATTATAGTGAATTGTTTATTTCTTTTTTATTTGTTGTGCAAAATAAATTAAAAAAAAGAAAAAAAAAAAGAAAATGTTCCTTTACAGTTAATCTCACTTTATGAGCCTTTCTGAAGTTACTAAAGAAGCAACCGCCACCAAAGTGTTTTGCCAAGATGTCCAACAATCCTTATAATTCCGGGATGCACAATATAATTGGCCCCCTATTGATACTGGCCTTAAAACTGAGTATCGGACATCGGCCACCCCACTGATATTTAACTGAACCGCTGTTTCTAAAGTCTAAAGAAAACAAAAAAGTTTTTCTTTAAAAACTTATTTTTTACAGACTTCAAAACTTCTAAAGACAGTTTCTTTTAGGACGTTCTGTCTGAACAGAGTTTATACACAGTCATTTGTGTAAATAACCAAATATCCCCTGTTTTGGGGTATTTTTTTTTTTTTTTTTCCTCATTGAAGAAAATTCAGGTCTTTCTAGGATATAATGCACATATACTTTTAGTTTTGTTTGAACAACTGTCATTAAATTTGACTTGTTATACAAAAAACAAGTTGAGGTATTTTTCTAATTTTACACAAGGAATGAATTAGGGTTGTCACGATACTAAAATTTCAAACTCGATATCTCGATATCCCCCAAAAAATATTCGATACCATTTTCAATACTACAGAGGATAAAAAAAGACAAATACCTAAAGGCATAAGAAATATTTTTATGAACTTGAAAATCTCTTTTCTCAATATGGAACATGTTTTCAAAATTGCAAATTCTAATTGAATAAATGTGCAAGTAAATGCAAAAAAATAATTCAAATATGATGCAATTTGACAACATTTTAGGTTGTCTCAGTTTTTTTTTTTTTTTTTTTTTTGGATGTTTGTAAAACATCCAAAAATCAAAAAGTAACAATAGCAAAAATATACAAACACTTTTCTCGGGTCGTGCAAAAAAAAAAAAAAAAAAAAAAAAAAAAAGGTTTTAGCTTTTAACAAACAAAGGTTTTTTCCACTGTGACCAATTGAATTTCATTTTTCATTTAAGTTGTGATGCCCCTTAGGAAGCTTATCTTGTCCCCCTCTCCCCCATTCTGAACCTGGATGCACAGAAAGATAATGCTCATTCCAGTTAGAGAAATAAAGATTAGGTGCAATTTCTTGTTGACCAGATCACCGATCTTGGTCAGATTCAAAGTTACTTCAAACGGAGTATGACTGGCTCAATCTGGGGCCTGTTTCAAGAAGTGAGTTTATGTTAGAACTCTGAGTGTGTTAACCATGAGCTGGAGGAAACTGGGTTTTCTGTCCCAGAGAGAAAGGCAAGTCAAACACCAAGTCTATTACCAAAGTAAATGACTGTAGTAAACCTGTCAGATATGGGTTGTCTGTAGGCTACTAACATGTTTCCATAGATTTACAACTGAATTAATACACAATGCTTTAAGGAAAGTGAAGAATTTTCAGAACTTGAACAGATGTGTTAATTCCTGAGCAATATCTCATCACACAGTTCAATTTGGCAGTCATTCAACTTTTCCAGACGTAGACATTCAACATCACACACCATGGGCACGAGATGATGTCACAGCAAGCTTTCTGCTTCGCGCTACAATACTTTTTCTTATATTTTTTTCTAAACAAAAACTTTCATTATAGCATTGGCAACACATAACATTTAACTGTGCTGAGCCATGCAGTAAGACCTCACACATCTGAAATCATAATTCCATAAAATAATTCAATTTAGTAAAGACCTACTGTTGGTTACACATTTAAAAAAAAAAAAAAAAGAGAGAGAAAAAAAAGACCAGTTGACCTGTTTGGATCCCAGCAGATGTTTCCTCACTATCCTCTCCTTCTTCCTGTAATGAAGGAGATCTGTCTGCATCAGCATACCGGGATTTAAAACTTCCATACATGGAAAAATCTGAGTATTGACTCCTACAACAGCAGAGTTTTCTTCTGTGGTTTCGAGGCTCAGATACAGGACATCTTTAAAAAACAAATTCTTATGAACAACAGATTCTGGCAAGTGCCAGAAAACACTTGAGGAGCAACATGTCTTTTTCCCCAGTGGGACTGCACTTAAATAAAACTCAGATTTGATTATATCCACCAATATTTCAACCCACATGCTACAGTTTTAATGAAGTTAAATATTCAGTCTTTAGACTCCAACCTCCTCTATGATGCTTCTATCTCCTTCGTAGCAGTAGTGTTTGTTCCCTTTTTTTTTCTCTCTCTCTCTCAAACATGTCTCGTCATATTTCTTGGATGCTTGAAGAAGAACTTCTCAACCAGCTATTTGTCTGCAGTTGCCATGGTGAATCCAGGAGCTCGATGATGGCTTTTATTGTGGCTCTCATTCCTGGGTGAAGACATCAGAGTTGACTGAACCAAGTCAAAGCAGTTGTTTTGGAACCTCAGAAAAGCTGCTTGGCTCAAAACAAAGTTAACCCAGATTTACTTTTTAGACTCAGATTGCTGAACCTCCTTTCTGGAACAGGCACCTGTTCTACATGAAGCGTTTACATGGTGTCTTTTTTTTTTTGTTGTTGTTATTCTTGCTTCCTTAAACTGAACAAAAGCGTCTACTATAAACTGAAATTAATATGGTATACTGGTCTTCTAATACGTAAACAGTAAATAATTGAGGTAGCATCCAATTAGCTTAAACTATTATTTCAACTTTTTTTTAAACGATCCGACTGTTCTGCTGAAAACTACACGGACTGAACAAGTACTTAGCGATACATCTGCAGCTTTCTGTAAAACCTATTTTCCATTATTCAAGATGCAGCTATTCATTAGCTATATACGTAAACACTAACTTTGCTCTAATCGGTTTGTCCTCTAACTGTGGTGAAGTTGAACGTGCAGCCGTATCGAAACGTACAGTGATATAATTTGCATAAACAAGCTGAATTTGTTTTTTGCCTTTACCTTTAAAGATGACCAGAAAAAATCAGACAAGCAGACGACAGGCTTCTTCTTCCCATGGTAGACACAGATACCCTTCAGGCTTTTCCTGACAATGTGTTCGCATCTATTCAGCAACAAGTGGGAGGGAACAAGCAACACACTGGGTTGCAGCTATCGCAGAGAGGGACCGTGAAAGCCTCTTAGAGGGACGTTCCGTTATGTGTGTATTTTCCATTTTCACATTTAAATGCTTTGGTGCTGATCAAACATTCTCTATGTCCATGTAATTGATTTGAAGCTGCTTTTAACTGCTTCACTCTGATAGTGGTGGTACCCAGACCTTAACTAAACTTAGCAGAAAAAGAAAGGAAATTTGTGTTTAGTGGATTATTTCTTTGTCATATCAGTGCCTCTTGGTAATGAAATTTTATACCATTGGAAAGCCTGTTTATTTCCCTTTTTAAACAGTGCCAGGTTCATAAGAAACACATTTGTGGGAAGAGCGCAGTTAAGTATGCGTTTGTGGGTGGCCAGCCAAATCCTCTCTGCCAATGCCAAACTGCAATTCTGCTTTTTACTCGTTTGAAATATCTGGTGGTCTAGGTGCTGGCAGTTCAGTGCCTGACAAGGACCCCTGCAGCGATCAGTTAGATCGTAGGGTCAAGTGTTCAGAAGACACAGGGACATATCATGCTGGTTCCTGCACCAATAAGGTAGCAACTTTTAGTGGAGGTAGCGTGATGGTGTGGGGCATCTTCCCCATAAGATAAACCCAGCTTGTCATCATTGGGGGCAATATACCGAAAGACATTTGAGATGAGATTCCACATCAGTGACAATTCCACATCTCAGTCTGGGACTGAACTGCTCCTCCAAGATGACAGGAATGGGATGCCATTCCACACCAGTGTGACCAGCACGGGATGGAGGTGCCAGGCTGTTGTGGCTGTGTATGGTTCTTCCATGCTACGGTGGACCCCGTTTATTATAATAAATTATTATACAATATGTCTAGTTTCTTTAGACTTCAGTCATCCTGTCCAAAAAATAACACCAACACATTTATTGTCATGAATTGTTACAATAAAGAAATAATCAACCAAACCCAAGTTTTCTTATGTTTTCTTCAAGTTTATTCAAGAGGTTGTGATGTAATCAATATGAGCCAGGTTTACACTGTAGTTACTTGGTTTATGTGTATCCTCATGTTTGATTTTAAGGTTTATGTAGTGAAAGGTCCCCAATTTTATGGAGATTTACAGCACCCAAGAAGAAGCAGAGAGGCCAGAGGTTTGGGCATTTTTTTTGGGGGGGGGGGGGGGGGGGGTGTAACTGATTTCACATTTTTCTCACTAACATATTCAGCCAGCATTCCCCAAAATTGCAAATCATCCAGGAAATCATATGAAGGAATTGACTCCCCCCCCCTTTTTTTTTTTTGTCTATTATCAGCTGTTATGTACACATACGTTTCCAAGAAGACTACTTTTCAGAGTAGGGAATCGGGGTGAATTTATGTTAATGAACATAATCCCACACCCTCCAAATCCTCCAATCTCTGCAGTCCATCTGGTTTGTGCCACCAAGTAGGCTGATTTAAACACTGGGCCCTTGTCAGCAGAATTTATGTGTTTCCGTTGCAGTCCTGACATCAGGAATGAGCTCAGAGCAATGACAGGACAGAAGCCAACCAAAAACAACCTGTAACTATATTCAATTAAATTCATGAACCACATATCAATTTTTAACTTTTTTACAAAACAACAACAACAAAAAAAACAATTACTCATTAGTATACTAATATTAGTATACAGACTGCATTTCTGGTACATTTGAATTGGAATTGTGCACCTGTTTAGTGTTACAACTACTGTAGGCACAGCTCATATAAAATCCTTGTTTACAACTATGCAAGGCAAAAACAAGTGTTTACAACTACTGTGATACAACTCCATGGACTACTAATGAGTTTTAAAGCACATAAATCGGTTGTAAGACCAAAACAGTGCTACCAGTTGAATAGGATAGCCCCACTCATCACTTAGAGGAATGAACTAACTTTCGGGGTCCTGCCTGGGCACATGATGCTATTTCTTTATCCTGGTGTACCACAAGAATGCAATAAAGTGTGTGTGTGTGGGTGTGTGTGTGTGGGTGTGTGGGGGGGGTGTTAAAGCACAAAGACATGGTTTCTCACTGAGTAGATTTTCGTAAACAGCTCTAGACAGCATAATGAATGCCTTGATCAGTGAGTATTTGAAGATTTATGTTTGAACTTCAGGTTCTTTTGCCACTCTTGGCAGTGGTGGGGTGATGTGATGGGGGTTGCTGATACTTTTGATACTGAGCTGGAACAGCAGCGGCTGGAGGCTGCACTGATGGTGGCATAAAAGCTGTTCCTGAAAACCCGTATGGAGTGGTATTTTGTGGCCATTGGTTGTTGTAACCACTTATGTTTGCATGCTGAGTAGGATCCAGTGCTGGGTAGCCTGAACTGGGGGGTACAGGACTAAATCCAGTAGAAATAGGGACAGGGAAGTCACTGTAACTTGGAGCCCCATAAGTGCCAGCTTGATAAGGCCCCACATCCTCACAAGCTCCAGAGCTCTTTGGACCGATGACCAGTGGAAACACCAGCTCTGGGTCAGGGGCAAAACTAATATCCAGATAGACCTTGGAAGGGGACAAAATGAAACATGAAATCAGTCTACATAAGTAATAATATGATTCAAAGTGCACAAAATATCTGCTTTCAGCCTGCATGTTTATGAAAAATATTGCATCAATTCTAATGACCGAAGCTTTTCAGTTAATTTTTTTTCTGTATTGTTTGTATTCAGTCATGTGACTTTGGCAGGCTCACAAACCTCCAAATCAAATTGTATTTTTTGAACACTTTAATACATGAGAAGCACAAAGTGCCAATGTTTGCATGTTAAAAAATAACAAAAAGGAAAAATACAAAACAAAAACATTGGGCTATATGCACAACTACAATATTTCCTGAACTTAAGCCAGCTCCTTTGTTTACTGTCTTTCATTACTGGAGAAATGGATTAATCCAGGTGTACCTGACCTCAGTAACTACGTCGACAATCACCAGACACACCTGGATTAATACGTTTCTCCAGTAATGACAGACAGGAAACACAGGAACTGGCTTAAATTCAGGAGGTAGTGGAGTTGTGCACATAGCCCATTAGGGATGGGCTGTGGCCATGCTTTAATAAAAACTTGTCTTTGTGACCTGATGTTTGGAATAAAATCCAGCTCAGAGTCAAAAAGGACATCCAGATTTCTCACACACTGAGAAGGTTTAAAATTGAATAATTTTGGAAAAGCAATCTTTCTTGTCTTCAAGATGATATGCTAATTAAAGCGAAGTTTTTTCCTGGTTGCGCTGTAGAAAAATCTCTACCATCCATGGCTTTATATCTAAAATGATGTCTAAAAGGATGTTAACTGTCTCTAGGTCATCAGAAGACACAGCGATGTAAAGCTGTGTATCATCAGCATTGCTGTGAAAATCCCACAACTCCTGATGATGTCCTGAAATGGTAGTATGTAGATCAAAAATAATTTGGCCTAAAACTGAACCTTGGGGCACCCCACTCTTAATTTAATTGATTTTCTAAGGAGCATGTATCCATACTTACTGAAAAACAAAATTGTTAATCTGCCAGATGGGAGTAAACCTTTTTAAAACAGTACCTGAGAGGTAGTCAGAACCCAGTCAATGAAGAGGTGGTAAAACCATACAAAATCCTTAATGTGCAAGGAAGATGTAACACTAACTGAATTTTTTCACAGTATAGATACAAGTTCTTGCACTAGATGCTTTAAAGTTGTGCTATGCAACTGCATGAATCAGGGCTACTTAGTTTGGTCCTATGAGGGCCACAATCCAGCAGGTTTTCCATGTCTCCCTGATCCAGCACAAATTAATGGGTCATTATGCAGAGCTTGACAGGGTATTGGATCAATTTGATTTGATTCAGGTCTGTTGGGGAGAAGGGAGAGATGGAGGACCTGATCCATTTCAGCCTTTTTGGACGTAATTGAGTAGCCCTGGCATAGATCCTCACGTTATATTAAAAAAAAAAAAAAAAAAACATTGGGTGGTGTTTAGAGGCTACAGTTCCTCAGTGCAGCCAGTCAATGTTTGATTCTCGGTTTGGGACCCTTTAGCCCGAACGGAGGAAAAAAGGGCAAAGGAAAAGAGGAGAAAAGAGGCAAGAAGAAATACAAACTGCTGGATGTCAGCTGTTCTCATCCTTTGTTCTGTCACATTCTTCTTCATTACAATTCAAGGCAGGTATTGCGCTACACCAAAAATGGGAAAATGGGCTTTTTGCTGCATGTCATCCCCCACGCTTCTGCCCCCTGCCCTGTCAACACACTGTGATATACTCTGAATTGGAGAAATACCCATTGTTTAAGTTCCCCAGTGTTTTAAACTACCTGATATTTCAGATACGCCTATACATGCCCAGGCAGATGAAAGCATGGAAATCCTGCAATGTCTTAAGTGAACATCAGGGTTTTCAATGCATTGTTGCTACTGCATTTGGTGTCGTCAAACCATGAGCTCTTATTTCACACTTTAATGGTTTAGATTCTTCATAGATGCTTACTTTGTATGATATTCATCATAAAGATTTCTATAATGAAATGAACGAACGAATAAATGAAAATACTTTATTTAGGGAAAGGGAAAATGATATAATGATCCTGATGAATGAAGCAAAATCATTAGCTCCTGTAAAAATGACCTCAACTGGCATTTTATCAGCTTCTTAACGACCAATAACTTGAGGATGAGAAAACCAAAAATCAGCAATGGCTTTTACCACCCCATGACCTTTAATTATAACCATAAAATTCTGGAAGCTAACAGAGAAGGGCCCTGACCAACAAAAGTCAAGTGATTTAGAAACCTTTTAGAGGCCATGATAACTCTGTTATCCTTAAATTCAGCTTCTTTTAATATCAGCAAGAGGTTCACAAGTAATTTTTCCTGGCATCTTTTTTGTAAAATGTTAGGCTTACGCTGCCTTTTTATGACTTTGATCTATCCTGAAGTGACCAAGCTCGCTTTTAAGATTTGGACAATGGTACAGCCCAAAAAATATGCATGAAATGGAATTTTCCAGAGATTAAGAATACCTTTACCAAACACACTGATCTACAAAGAGCTAGGCTAACCGCCACTTAATGTTACAGTGACCTAAGGGAAAATGTGATTTCATATGACAACAAGCTTAAGTAGTTTAATAAGTTTAATGGTCAGTTTTGGCAAACTGAACTTTATTTCTTGTTTCACATCACTCTTTCATTGTTACTTACCTTGATGCGATACTCAACTGAGATGATTTCACAGTTGTGGAAAGTGTCGTGGCATCAAGAGGAATCTCAACTTCGCAGGAGACTCTTTCCTCAGACTTGGCGCTGATAGTGGCCGCTACCACTTGAACAGAGTTTTGTGGCAAAGATTGGTACGACCTTCAGCGCGGTAAAGGGCTTTCTGCTCTAATTTGAATTTTGGCCTCATCTTTTTGGAGGAGGAGTTGCAAGATTTTGGCATCAACAAATAAAGTGTCACCTGTCAAAAACAAATCATAATACAAATGTGCAAAGATTTGTCGAGACTGTCAACAAAAAAAAAACAAGAAAAAAAGAAAAAAAAAAAAAAACGAAAAAAAACAAACACATTTTTAAACATTGCACCGAGTCCATGTGTAAGCAACTCTTAAAATGGTTTGCATCACACTTTACAGCAAACAGCATTTCACACCTGTCAGTAATTTGCACTTTACCTGGAGAGCAATATTTTGTGTCAACAGTAGCAGACATTTGGACCTCTGCTCTGGAGAAATTACCCACGTCTTTCTTCACAGAACCGGACTGGGGACACTGAAAAATATCACCACTTTGTTTTTGTTTATTCTCCATTTCAGTAGTGATGAGCTTCTTTAAATGTAACTAAGTCATAAAATATACTATAGTGGCATCTCACTCACCATTACTTGACCAGGGCATGGTAAGGATTTTGAAACAAAATTGAACTCTTTCCGTACTATGAATGGGAACCGACCGCTCCTGGAGATCTTTGCTTCTAACATGTAGTCAATGGATCCATGAATTCCCTTAAAAGACGATGGCATGTCTCTGGAAGTAAAGCAGACAAAGGACGTGATTTTGTTTTACTCTGATTTATTTTTTTAGAAAACAAAAAATAATACCAGAAGCGAAAGATTCACTCACCCATGTGGGATTGTAAGCCTGAATTTAAAACTATGAAACCCTTCATGAAGTTCATTGCCTTCAGAAAAAAAATGAAAATATAAATTTATATTCCAACTTTAAATTTGACCAGAAAATACACACTCTTGAGATTTAAAATCTCTTTTCCAAGTGTGTCCAGCCAACATGGGCAACAGCTCAGGACAATACCCTAATCAGAAAAAACACAGGTCACAGGGACACAATAAGATTAATAATGCCAATATCATAAAATGAAACTTTAAATACATCCTTAGTTGAGACAAGATGTTAAATCACCTTTTATCAGCACTTCTAGAGACTTTAAAAACTTGAAGACATTTGGCAAAACTTAAAGGAAATTGTGCAAAGAAAGTGGTTCTCAGGAGTTTAACATTTGTACATGTGGCAGCAACATTTTAATGTTTGTAGACTCCCAAAGGGTTATTGTGAAACATCATATAGTGAAATGGGACATCCTGCATGCTTTCTTTTTTTAACCAATTAATAGGCCTACTCCTGATTATATACATTATCATAATGTTCATATACATTATCCAGTACTTTTTCATAAGATTATGTCATGTTTTGTAAACTTATAGTTGTACCTACTTGAATGTTGAATAGCTTTGTTAAAAGAGAAAAAAATAAAAGACAAATAAAAATAAAGACACCTAACTTTGTTAAGAGAATTAACGTAGACTGTGGTTACTGATGCATTGAAATGAACACACTGTTATTTAGTAACCAATCCAGTGATGATGAAGAAATGATTCTGCTGTTTTCAAAACTTATTGTGTCTATCAATGTAACGCAACTTTTTAATTCGAAATTACTTTTTCCAAACGTGACAAGGAGAAATATATTTTATAATTCGTGTCTTTCTTAATCAAATCTACACATCGTGGGCAGGATCGAAAATCAGGACTAGTGGACTGGGGTTGCCCATCCCTGAGTTAGCCTACACCTTGAGATGCCTACATTTATTAATGACATGATGCAACCCAAAAGTTAATACGCCTGGTTTAAAGCAGGACAAACTTCTCAAGGAGATCTTGCAACAGGTGCTTACCCTCAACATGTTCCGCCACCAGGTATTCTTTGACTTTGAAGTATCTCCTGTGTGCAGTTCTTGTTTTCCTGTCATCTCCGGTTCCTTCCCTCCAATGAACGCGCGCGTCCCCTTTGGCTTTAACAAAAACGCTTTTCACCCTGGTGTCTTCATTCAGATAGAAAGAAACTGTGCCTATGACAGTATCTCCCTCTGAAAAAGTACCAGCTTTGTTTAGCGCTTGGTAAGTTATTTGGAAATCCCTGACCAGAGACATGTCACCTGTCCTGTAGTTCCAACACACTCCTTTGGCATGTTTTATAGGCTATTGTATCCGGCTCCGCCTACAGGTGAAGTCGCTACGTCACGGCAAACAGTGAAGACATCTACATTTTTCTATTATAATTGGTGACATTTAATAATCTGCCAGTAATGAACTGGCAGATGTTTGTGGTGTTGTGTAATAGACTGCCAGAACTGGCAGTCTATTACACAACAACACGCCCCACTCTCGATCGGTTTCTGTTGTCTACAGCTGTACAGATTACATTATGTCCATGGTAATATAAGTATAGTGTAGGTGAATGGACTGGATGTCAATGCAGACCAAGAAATTTGCGTTGTCATGAAAGGTCTTGGGAGAAGAAAAAAAAAAAACTTCAGTCACGTGAGTCTTGTCGGCTACAGTTGTCAAGCATTTTCGTTCATGTTGATCCATGTCAGTGGTCACTCTGAGGTGTAAAACATGACGACATTTATGGGAGAAAAAGTATGGGAAAGATTAGAGGGTGAGAATGAATTAAACCGTTGCAAAACAATAGTT
>JALJCO010009664.1:0-17315 GCA_023101725.1 Atherinomorus stipes
TTTTAGATGTCTGTCTTCTTTTTAAGGTTTTGAAAAGACTAGGCCCTCCACCATTACAGGAATTCATAAAGAAAAAATCTTCACGAGTAAACACAAGAGCACTGACAAAAAGGGGACTGTGAAGTGAAATGGCGTAGAACTAAATTCAGCCAAATGGTGGAGTCCATTAGAGGAACGAAGTTTTGGAATACATTGCCAGTTTATGTCAGACTGTGTGACAACATCAACACCTTCAAAATGACCCGTAAACTGGCTGAAAACAAGCCAGACCTGCTCCCATTAATGATCTTAATCTCAAGTGTATAGTTTGAACATGGTAGTACTTTCTGTACTTTTATATGTATTTTGTGATGTATGGGTATAATGTCTGTATGTTCTGTCATGATGTATTTTTTGTTTAATTGTTGTTTGTTTTATGATACCTGACCTAGGACAACGGAAATTCAGCAACTATGATAACTTTGGCATATTTATATTGATCTTTTTTATTGATGTATTGATTAATGTGCATTGTCCTTATCAAATAAATGGAATGAAATGAAACAAGACTGCAGGATGGGCTACAGACAAGATCTGTTATGGCTGCTCAAAGCCACCAGATATTAGGTCCTTTTTGACATGTTTAAGCTAGGGATGTGCTGGTTTCCGGTTTCAAGGTATGCCACGGTATAAAAACACAGCAGTATGAAAAGCATTACAATGCCAACGCCATTAAACAATGGAGGAAAAAGTACAGTACAAATACTGTTCCAATAAAGAGCACTGTTTAACCAAAATAAGCTGTTTTTATTTACCCAGACACTTAAAAACAATATTTAGGGAGCGTAGTCATGATACCATGGTATCCCGTGAAACCGCAATATTTTAGCTCAGGGTTATCATACCGTCAGAATTTCATATGCCTAAAATAAACGGTAGGTTGATGTGGATCAAATAAAGGGAAGATTGAAAATAAGAAATAAACTCACCATCCACTTCATTAAGTCCATCTTGCTAGGGGGTTGAACCCGTTTTGTCTTTACAACTGCCTTCATTCTTGGTGTCATAGACCCAACCAGGTATTGGAAACATTCATCAGCGATTTTGCTCCATATTGACACGACAGCATCACACAGTTGCTGCAGATCCCTGATGAGAATTTCCCGTTCCACTGGTGCAGTACGTATGTTGATCGTGCATTCACTTTAATCAACACTTACTGTAGGGCCGGTGTGGGTACCAGATGTGCTCGGGTTACCAGATCGACTCAGGTCCTGCGACTGCTGATGCCGTCATGTTATATGATCAGTTTAAAGTTGGCAGGATGTCCGGACAAATTACAGAAACGGTTTTTATGGGAGATTTTTGTTGGAAACATGGATGAATTTTATGAGGAATATTATTCTGTTTATCATAACGGATGTACATCAGCTGTATCACCTTCTGTAAATGTCCTGAGAGCCAAAATAATGACAGTACCAGACACACAGCATAAACACACAACAGATGGAAATGAAGAAAACAGTGAGGAGCTGATAACTTTGCACATCTCCTATGAAATGAGCTCTGATTGCAGTTTCCTTTTTAATTGCAGTACATGAAACACAAATACAGAACATGTACACTGTGGACAACAAACGCAGCACAGTCGGCATTGTTGCAGTGTTACGTATTCCTGATGTCCCTTAATGTTACATGTGGTACCACCCCTTGACAGACGAGGGCGCTCATACCACTGAGGGGTGATTATGGGTATGTGAGGAAGAGTGGGATATGAGGGCGGAAGGATGACTAAAAATAGATGAAGTCGCCATCACGGATCAGTTTTGTGCATTTATGAAAATCCTGAGTTCTAAAATATTACAGCCATCGCAACATTCGCCGCCATCTCCCTCCACCCGAGTTGAGCTAGTGTGATGTCATCACCAAGCGCAGGCCCCCAACCGATCTGGCAACCCACATCCAGTACCTACACCGGATCTATCAAAGGTTTGTGTGTATAAAAACGTGTGTAATGTCATTGCACAAAAAATGTTTTGCATCTTTCAAAGGTGCAAAATATTGCGTCTGCATCCAGTTAGCACGTCTGCAGCAATGACTATGCAATAGCACGCGTAGTTGTGGGTGTTGGGAGGACAAAATGTAAATATATTAATTTAACTGTGAGACGGAGGGCAGTGCAGTTTTGTTTTGTGTATTTTTAGTACATCTGAAAAGCAGGTGCAAACGTTAGCTTTGTGCACAAATGGCTGCAGCCTCTGTGGGGGAAATGTTGGATTTCACACACATAATTGATTCAGAATCATTTTTCATCAGCAGTGAGGGCAACGTGTTTATTTCTTTTTCCAAACAACATTCAACTTCAGTCACATGGAACTGGTTTGGATTTTCAGAGTTTGTAAGGATGAGGTGGTACGTCTGATGGAAATACGACCGGCGTTTTTAATCCCCGTAGGAGGCAGCAGCCTGGTCTGCAGACCGAAGGTGAGGAGAGCAGCAGCCACACCTCCGCTCACACAGGTAAAACACAACGCTGACAGGCATCCGTTAAAACCGCTGGAGAGACATGTACCTCCACTTCAGATAAGAAATGTGAGCTTCACTCACCATCAGGTGGACGTAGGGGTGCTGAGTGGAGGCGGCGGAGCTCAGAGCGTCACTTCAAATGTACACAAACAGCTAAAGTAGCGTTAGCTTGTATTTAGCTTAACGGCTGTTCGTTAACTGCCCATTCACAAACCTGCTACTCTAACCTGACTACTGACGTCTCACCTTGCATTGCTCTTCCTTTCTTTCTCTCTTTTTTTCTTTCTGTCTTTCTTTCTGTCATCTATGGGCTAAGCAAGCTGCTAGTGTTACTGCCGCTTTTGCTCGACAGCATTTGTAAACAGTTGTTTGGTCCACGTTCGATCTTTTAAAGCCAAAAAACTTCCTACCCACAGACGTGATTCCAGGTAAACATGTGCTTCACTTTGACAGCTTTGACCAGCTCTTCACACGCCGTGCTATTTGTGTCCGGCACTGAAATCGCTCCCCACTGAAACACGTTCCCATTGCACATGTTCCGCCTGTTGTCTGGACTATTCAATGGTATAGCGGTATATGAAAAATACATATCTTAAAGGGGAAACTCAGTAACTTTTTTTACCTCAATAAATGCTTTTCGGAATCCCCGTGGGGCTAAACAAAGTGTTTACGGAGCGATTTAATGCCCCCCCCCTCCCACCGGTGCCTCTGGCCTGCGAGCAGCTCCATGCAACTTTGCCTGCGCCGACCCGAGCAGAACTTGTGACAACAGAAACGGCTGTATGGTACTCAGGTCCCCTATCTACCGAGCTGCTTCCAGCGCTGATTTGAACCAGACTACCAGCGCTAATTCGAAGAAAACATTTCTTTAGCATCCCACCACCTAAACACGGCTCCTGGCTCTCATAACCAACTCTTTGCTGGACCAGAGTGATTCACGTAGCTGCGCTGCCTGGGCGCCGGGTGAAGCATCACTGCTTCAGGCTCAATAATCACTTGTCACGTCCGCAAAAAGTAAATAAAAGTTCGTATTCTTACCTGCTACTCGCCAACACCAGTGAAAAATATAATCCACGGCATATTTACCCGCAATCGCGGGTAAAACGTCCCGTTTCAGAAAATACAGGACTTTGCTTTGAGCAGAGGGAGACGAGGTGCTGCTACCAACGTAGCAAAGTAGCATCAACAAGCTAGTAAACGCTTAGGAATATATCCAGGGATCAAAATAGAGGAAAGACAGGTAGAGAAGTTAAAACAACCAAAAGATTGGTTGAACACATAACTACCAAACAGATTGGTTGAATTCAACCAGTGGTTTATGATACCAGTGGTTTATGGCACTTTTTCAGCAATACTGATATCGATACCGACACTTTTTGTCCTTTCAAAGAAAATCATGGGATTGTACATTTTGCATTAATATCTTCAATGCAAGGGCAGTATTATATATAAGTAAAACCTGACAACAGAAGTACTGGAAAGAAATGTTTTTAAAACAATAATAAATTGTAGTGATGATAAAATGAAACAAAAATAGATTAAAAATATCTTTCAATCATTAAATAACATAATATATACTAACTAAAATAATCAAATTTATTAAGTGAAAAATGTTGAAATAGAAAAGCTAATAGTTATATTACAAATTTATCAAAACATAATGCACAATAACCTACATTACAGTTTTTCTCCATTCGTTTGGCTCATTTCTCAAATCAGAAATTACTTTCTCAAAACAACATGGACAAACCTCCAAACCATTGGCAATTGTTCACAACATAATTGCATTTCTCATTTATTTCATTAAGTTACAAATGTCTTAGTACATGTCTCAGTGTTTCATGACGTCTTTGCAAATGGTTGAGTACAGTTAGCCCACAGTTAGCATGGTTACCCTACATTTAGCACAATTTCCAAGTGAATAGATCCTATTGATCTAAACTGATTGTTGATTGTCAGTGTAATGGTTGTTCTCTTCAAAACATATCAGCATCTTTTCATGATAGTAGTCATCACATGCAGAATAGTCTGTTCAACTGTCAGAACTGGTCAAGACCATAATACAGAAAATGAAATGTGTGTGAAACTCCAGCCTTCTTTTACAGCACTATAGGCTGTATTTAGAGCTTTTTTTTGTTTGTGTTTATATTACAGTAGCTATATCATGCTGTACACTCTTTATAGTCACTGTGATGTATGGAAACTATTTTGTGTGTGAACAAAAATGTTTATAATTTTCTTGGCAGTATGAGTGCAATTTGTGATGTCAAAATGAAAGCTTACTCTTACTGTAAAATCCTATTCTTCTTCTTCTTTTTTTTAAAAACATAACTGTATTCTGTTACAGTAGATAGACAAAAGGAAAATAAAATTTAGTACAATAAACATTGTCAATGAAGGAGCTAAACTTGAGAGGTGGACATGAGGGATATGGTCCTCTGCCATATTGACAAATACCTGAACATTTTGGTTTGCAGTGCTTACACAAGCTACAAGAATGATGCATTTTTAATGCTCTGACTATTTCTATGAGAAAGAAACTTGATTTTGACATGGTTTGAATTACTGTTTTGAGATAAAAAATGAGCTTCGGTAGGTGAACTACAGTGTTGTGCTGAAAAATCCGGGTTATTTTGGCAAAAGCACCAAGAGTGGTAGGAACGTCCAGTCTCATAGGAGAAATGAGCCAAAGTGATCGAGAAGGATCTGTCCATTTTGGTGGCTCTGACTATTTGTATGGGAAAGACATTTAGTTCTGAAGGATGAATGAACTGTTTTTGGAGAGATATGAGCTTCTGCAAGTGAGCTGTGGTGGTGTGAGAACTGTAAGACTGTTCGGCCAAATGATCTTAGAGTTTTGAGAATGTAATTCTTGATTCAAGAAAAGATCAAAACCAATGGAGAAAAACTGTAAACCACTGAAAGACAACAAAATCCATCATCATCATCACTAACAGTAGCATCATCATCATGACATCTGATAGGCTACCACCATCATGTGACACAGAAGCTACAATCTGGATGCTTTCATCATTTCATTGCCTTAAAACTTCAGAGGAAGAAACAAATTGCATGTTTTGTGTCTGACGCATCACGATACTCAAAAACGTATCAATTCAGATATTTTGTTGGGCTGGTATCAAAGTATCAACACCAAGGTATAGATATGCCCATTGCTAGTCTGATTGGTTGAATTCAACTAATCTGAGTGTAGAGTGTAGAGTAGGTCAAATATTCAAATCTAAAGTTGGGTCAAAAAACAAAACAAAAATCAAAACCAATATTCTGGGTCGAAGTAACCCAGAAATGAGTTTGTCCCTTTGTAATCCTGCATTTGGTCAAAAATCTGGGTTTTTTAGTGTGCAGAGACCATCTTCAACGTTGAAGGCATAGTTTCATGTGTTCAGCTACTCCTTATCCATGTCCTCATAAGTTTAATCTTCCTATTTCTGAGCCTCTGCACGGATACATGCTGTATTTTTTTTAATTTTATATTAATCATACTTATTTTATATCATATTTGTTTTTTCCTCTACCACTAAATATCTCCATCTCCATAGGATCGTACGGCCTTATGCATTTTTGTTTCTTGAGATTTTCCCGCTGCAAAACTCTAACCACACACAAACCCTCATTAATATCGGGGCGTTTCCAACACGCTTGCAGCTGCAGCCATTTGTACCATTATTCCTGGTAAACCGCCTGCAAACCATCATCAGTCTCACATGCAAAATTCTAGATAACTCGGGCAAATTCTGGCTACTACACGCGCATTTGGATCTTAACAGTTCAGATTCAGAATAAACAACTGAATGTAACTAATGTTTATTAATTTATATTTGATTTAGCTTTCTTGTCCAACATATGCATATGAAATAGCGCGAAAAACACCACTGTTGTTCTGGTTTTAAGTGTTGCTCCCAGTTCTGCCTCAGTCAAGAGCTGAGGTGGTGCATGGGGGGGGTGCTTAGCTAATGTGGGATTTTGTTCGGTCAGCATTCTGCAGGGGTGCCCTCCCTGCACAGAGGGCAGCTGTGCATAATCCTCTTCAACTGACTTGTGGGTTGCCAGGTTGTGATGACAGATGGTTTGAAACTGTTCATAGTGTAGAATAGGTGTGTAGATAAAGAAAGCCCCAGTGATACTGTCAGGAAAACATACAAACTATTACTTTTCATGGAGTATTAATAAAAAAGCCTTCGTAGTCCAGTTGTGTATGATAATGCATCCTTCCAGGGTGCTTACAGGTGCAGATTTTTTGCTTGTTGTAACGACTCAGCTCTCATGAGATTTTTGCAGAGCAAAGCAAATTCAGCAGAGATCCTTTCCATCTTACGGCTGACTTCAGGCAGCTCGAACATTTCCATCTGTACGGATTGTGCACATCAACATGTTCACCTAGATCACATTTTGACAGGACACAGATTAAGAAGTAAGGATAAGTACACTATATTGCCAAAAGTATTTGCTCACCCATCCAAATGATGGAATCAGGTGTTCCATCACTTTTCCATCACTTTGTGGGACCAGTTTGGAGCTGGCCCCTTCCTCTTCCAACATGACTGTGCACCAGCGCACAAAGCAGGTCCATGAAGACCTGAATGCAGAGTCTGGTGTGGAGGAACTGGACTGGCCTGCACAGAGTCCACACCTCAACCCCATAGAACACCTTTGGGATGAATCAGAGCGGAGACTGAGAGCCAGGCTTTCTGGTCCAACATCAGTGTGACCTCACAAATGTGCTTCTGGAAGAACGGTCAAAGATTCCCAGAAACACTCCTAAACCTTGTGGACAGCCTTCCCAGAAGATGAAGCTGTTCTAGCTGCAAAGGTGGACCAACGTCATCCTGAATCCGACGGATCAGGAATGGATGTTACTGAAGCTCAGATGTGGGTCAAGAGAGGAGAGACAAGACTTTTGGCAATATAGTGTAACTAACTTTATCTGTACTATAACGTATCATGGAGCAATTATCCATTTTGAGTGTTTCCACAGGTGATACAGATGCAGGTATGAAAAAGTTCCCCTTTTCTGCCGACTGCCAGCCACTTACCAGCAACTTGTCTGCTAATTCAATCGCACAGAGAAATGCCCGTGTTCCCAGAGGAAGCGATTTCAGAGCTTAAATGAACGCCCGGAACAAGGACGTTTCCACACGCCAAGTTTGGACAACGTCCGCGATGACGTATTCGCGGGACAAATCATTCAGCCAGTGATAGTGCAGTAATAGTGCACTATTACTGCACCACTTCTGTCAGAAAAAGGAGGAACTTTTTCATGCCTGCATCTGTATGTTTTACCGGTTAGCATTCGGCCCCTTGAATTTTCCTGTAAGTGCTGTTTGCTTTTGACATGGGAAATGATTTAGGAGAAATTCCTCTGTTGAATTAAATTCAGCTTAATTTCATTGGTGCCAATTCCCAACAAAGTCATCCCAAGACACCATTACATACAAGTCCAATTCAATCCAATTCAGTGTAGTCCAGTTATAATCTGGATTAAGTGAATCCATTATTTGATCTGTACCACATTCGTACAATTTACAACACTGTTCATATAAACCAATTCATAAAGATAGTTGCCTAGCTGAGGAAACCAGTGGATTATTTGAATTTTCTCCTTGATTCAACCTTCATTCCGAGCTTTAAGAGGCAAAAGGAAGGAAAACTTCCACCACAACCAGGAGGAGGCGGCTATCTGCCTTGACCGGTTGGGGGTGGAAAAGACAAAGAAGAGGGGTCAACAAAGCGTCATAACTCAGAGACAAGGAAGCCTGCTGAGGTAGGAAAGACAGTTAATGACAACAATGATATATATATTTATACAATGCGAAGTAAAGAGAGAAGTGGAGGGAAAGAGTTCAGTCCATCACGGAGCACGCCCCCCCCCCGGGGGGGCAGCAAGCATAAGGAATAGCTAAAAGTCAACCAAGATACTCAACTATCCTACATCTTATAACCCTAACTATAAACATTTTGAAAAAAAAAATTAAAGTTTGAAGCTGAATTTTTAAGGAAGAGAGAGTGTCTGCTTTCCAAACCCAAACTGGGGGCTGGTTCCACAGAGAAGAGCCCCAACACCACGCCCGAACAAATAATTAAAAATGCTCTTTATCTTGTTTAACCTGTTTTATTCACAATTTTTACTTCCTTTAGCAGAACAATGTATTTACGGCTTTAGCTTCAACCTTGAAAGTTTCAGCCTGATGATCCTGTGCCTCTTTTCTCTCCTGTTAGACGCCATTCTCCCACCACAGCAGTACATCTAAAAAGTCGTCTTCTCAGTTGTAAAAACCATTCCTGTGTTTAGACACAGCCCAATGACATGGGCTTTTAGCACTGTGAGCCCAATGAGAACGTTACTGGCTCTGCAAGCTGAGCTCCAAACCACTCAACGCTCAGGCGCCAACAGCAAAGCCGAGCCACAGCTCTCATTCAGATCAGCACGGGTCCGTCCTGTGAGAGGTCATCGGGTTAAAGGACTGATTAATCACAAAGCTTTAATGGCAAAATTCTGGAGGGCACATTAAGTCTCTATGAGTCCCCGGTGGACGGGGAATGAGGGACGTGGTACAGTGCAGAGGCCAATCCCGTCACGCAATGGGTCATGATCCAAAATTCCTCTTTTGGACATTTACCTCCGGTACAAAAGCCTCCAGACAAAGAGCTGAAAGCCACTGGTTCTATTTTAGTAGGTGAGGTCGGAGCCTGTATCTGTCCGTCTTGTGAATCAGTGAGCGTCTCCAGGCTCTAGTGTAGATAAGAAAGGGCAGCAAGAGGCACAGGGGTATCCATTACTCACTGGATGCCTCTGGAGAGCAGGAGAAGCCGCACCTGAATCCAGTTTAATGGTGGAAATGGATGCACAGTCTCCCCATGGAGTAATCCCTTTTATGGCCAGAGCTCACCTGTGATATATGGAAGGAGGACAGATGCCAGCGGGGGAGGCAGTGGGACCCTTGAGAGGTGATTGGACAGATTCCTCTGGGTGATGCCGAAGGCCGTGAGCAGCTTTGAACTCGTGCCACAGTCCAGGGTCATGCTGAGGGTGATTAAGTGCTGCTGTGCTCCCGAAGGAGAGGAGAAGAATGAGAACTTGTCTTCAGCAAGCCAACTGACAGGAAATGATCTTAATGGCCGTTTCTCAATCCAGGGTTGCAACACTACTCTCCCAAGTCAACCTTGACTTTTTCCTTTTCTAAAGGTTTTGCAAACTATATACTTCTGCAAACGTTTAATTGCATTTTTTAAAACTAAATTGTGCATCAGAACCTAATTAAAGTAGTTTTTCAAAGAATGAAGAGTGTTGAGAAACACCAGATAACAAAAAAGGCTACAAATCTGCAAACTACTCAACTGCAGTTAAAGGAGTCATTACCCGTAAATCCCACTGTTTCATATTAAAACGTGTATTGGAACAGGACCTCAGTTAAAATGTGCCAGAAACCAGAGAATTAAAAGTGGCTTCGTTTTTTGAGTGTGGGCTCTTGTCACACTAGAGCGTGCTCTCCACAGTGCGCGATTTGGATTTGCCGCTGGCATTGACGTTACACTCTTAGAAATAAGGGTTCCAAAGGGGTTCTTTGTGAAAGGCTGAGGTTCTTCCTAGAACCATTTGCGTCGGAAAATCCCTTTTTCATTGAATGCGGCCATCTTGAATTCCTTAAAGAGTTCTCTGCATTGAAAAGATTCCTTTAGGAACCATTATTCTTACAAAGAACCCTTTTTGGAGAAAAGGTTCTTCAAGTCCTGTTGGATGGATGACAAGATAGCAAAGTATTTGTTGTGGCGTTGCAGGGCGGAACAGAGTGGAGTGAGATTTGTGGAATCTGGGGATTTGGAGATCATCACCCTCAAATATTCACGTTATTAAAAGTATTTTAAATGCATGTGTCTGGAATGCTCTCATTTTGCAAAACAGTGTTCAAAGACTGGTCCTTGAACCCCAGTATCCATGACTGACAACTGTGCTTTACCAGTCAGTTGAGTTAGAGTTACACCATGGAGCTGACTTCCAGCACCATTTTAAAAAGAGAGCCAATCAGGGCCACAGTGTAGATGACACAGGAATGGACAATAAAGCATGCACCCAAGGGGACAGAATTTTAGGGGTTTGTTTCGGCTAATTAAAAATAATAACAATGGATCAGCTCTATATAGCGCTTTAAATGCACTCTGAGCTTTCAAGATTGTTTTTTTTTTTTTTTTTTTTTTTTTTTTTTTTTTTACTTGTCCTGTCCAGCATTGAAGCAAGCAGAATGGAAATCTGATTGCTTTATTCTGTTGAACAGTTTTGCTTTATCAAGCGGAGCTTTATGAACATAAGGCTCCACTTGATATCATGTTTATTCATTTTATTTCTTTATTTAAACATTTGTCTATTACACCATTCCATTTCATACTGCTGGGCCTGACAAGGGAGAAATGAAAGTTAACAGAGGTAATGATAGAAAGTGAAACAGAGAGAGAGGAGTAAGGAAAGAAGAGAGAGAGAAGAGAAAACATGAATCCACTTACACAGTTCACTGGTGCATCTGTACAGCGATCCCTAAACAACCAAGGTCTCTGTTGGAAAACAAAACAAGCAATCCCCTACAGGAGGACCTGCAGGTGGCTTAAATATCCTCAGATCATACAAACACACGCAGAACTACGCAGAGAAGAGGTACAACCTAGTCAGCGCAATGGGAAGTAGAGAAGAGGTAAAACCTAGTCATCGCAATGGGAAGCAGTGTCACAGTGTCAACATGCATAATAAAGGGTGCTCCGTGGTGATACAGTCATGCAGATGCAGCAATACGTTCTGCAAGGAGGAGGAAGCCCGCAAGGCCTCGCGACCCAGGCCCCCAGCAGCCACCCAGAGGCCCAGATCCCAGCTACCCCCCCAAAGAGCGGACATGCATCCCGAAGGGCGGCAAAAGCGGCCCCAGCCGGAGCCCCCCGCAGTCTGGAGGCCCAGGCCCCAGCGGACCAAGACCAGCAGCTGCCGACTCCCACCGGGCGCCGGGCGTCCCCCGGAGCGGAGACAGCGCCGGGCCCAGGGCCCAAGCGCCCAGGAGCAGCCACCCCCCCCGGACCCGGGCGGCCCAACCGAAACCCAGGAGGACCGGACCCCCAGACGACGCCCCCCCAGGGGCAGGCCAGCCCCCACCCCAAAGTCCCTGATACACCTGACACCAGGGCGCCCACCACCTCTCCCACCCCCTACCCCGCCACCACGCCCACACACACACTCCCCACACACCCACACCCCAACACTGGGGCTGAAAGATATACCGTCACCGCCCCCACATCGAGACACAGGCACCCAAGACATCAATACCGCAAGAGCAACCACATACAAGATACAGATCCCCCCTGCGCCCGCCCCGCACAAAAAACCCCGGAAGCCACAAACAAAACCGCACCCCCCACCAAAGCGCCCGGCCCCCAACCAACCCGCAGCCACCGTGCACCGGCACCGACACACCAAGATGCCCGGCACGAATACCGAGGTACGAACCTCCGCCCACACACCGCCCAGGCCCCCACCCAACACCTCCGTACCCCCCCACACACGCATACACCCACCCACTCCGCCTCTCTGACCTTACATACCCACACTCACTCCTCTCTCCACCCCCAACACTCTCCTCCCTCTACCGTCCACACCTACCCCCACTCCCCTCCTCATACCCTCTAACACACACATGCACTCCCCACATAACTGCACCAACCCCCTCCCCACCCCCCCACACATACGCCCACCCCCTCCCTATACCCCCAATACCCCATACAGTCCCCCCCCTTACATGTCCAGCCCGCCCATCCCTCTGACCTATCACACTCACAACCATTATTAATTCAGCCCCTCCGACCATCCTACTAGACCTCCACGGGCATTACCCTCCTTCCCTCCATCCCCCCTTTCCCTCAACCACTTACCCACAACTCCTCCCTCTTCCAGGCCAAGTTCCTCCCTCCCACATTTCCTCTTTCCCACTCTCATTCATTATTCTCACATACCCACCTCTCTCATATGCCCTCGTGCCTCCTGAGTGGTAGCTCGGGCCGGGAAGAGGCCGCGAGTTCCAAACCCCAACACGTTCCCCCCACCCACCACCCCCCCCCATCCCCCACCCCCGGACGCAGCAGGCCAGGCATCCCCCAGGCCAGCAGATCCCCGCAACGCAGCCAGCCTTAGCCACTGGCGCGTGAAGTAGCCACTGTCCCCCCTCCCCCAATAGCGCCCGGGGGGGCAGTGGGTGAAAGGAGGCTGTCCCCCCCCACCCCCCACTCCTTTGACTGTGTGTGTAAGATGTGTGTTGTTTGCAGTTAAAACTGAGGGGCAGTGCCAAGTCATGCCGGGGGTGGGGTCGCGTGGGGGCATGTCCCCAACCGGCCCCTCCCTCCTACCACACACTATATGGCTTGTCCCCTCACAAGTGGTTGTGAGCTGTTGTTATTTTAAGTGTTTAGGTGTCTAAGTGTGGTTAAAACTGGGAGCAGGCTGCCTCTAGACGTGGCAAGCAAAGGCACTTTAGGCCCTCCCCTCCCTGCTCGCTGACACGCTCCCCTCCCCCAAAACCCTACGTGTGTGTGTGTGAGGTAGAGCAGGGGGGGGGGGTCTTGGGAAGGGAGACCAGCGGGGCATGAATTCCCCCTCTGGAAGAAGAGCCGTCACCGGCATTAGGTACCCCTGCCCCTCCGGGATCCCCCCAGGCAGAAAGGGTAGGCATGGCCGCCCCCACGGCCCGGCGTCCGGCGTTCAGCACAGAGGGGCCAGCCTCAGCCCCTGGGGGCGCTCGACCACGCCAGACCAGGGAGGGGGGAAAAGGGACGGAAGCGGAAAGGGTCGGCTGAGGGGCCAGAGTTCACCGGCCCCAACATCTCAGGCCCTCGCAAACCCCCCAAGAGGCACGCAGCGCTGCCCTTTTTTTTTTTTTTTCTCCTTTTTTTTTTCTCCCCCTTTCCCCCCCCCCCCCCCCCCCCCCCCCAACCTGACACACACAAACCCCACCAATGCACCACCACCCTTGCACCCAAGCACCCATCATCCATGCACCCCCACCCACCCACCCATCTCCACACCCCCCACAGGCAGCCACACACACACACAACCGCATTCACGCCCCCCCTCCAGTCACACACCCACCTACACATACCAAGGACGGGCCGCGAGGCCACCAGCCCCCCCACGCCACAAGCCTCCACCGCCCTTAGCCCCCGGGATCATGTGAGACCAGCCCGTACGAGACCACCAGCGCAGGCCAGCCCCAACCGCCACAGCGGCCAGGCGGGACAGGGCACCCGGCGTGGAAAAGACCGGGCCACCGCAACCCCCCACCTCCACACACTAGAGCTGAACGATATGGACAAAACCCCACACCCCGACAGCCACGCCAGACACCCCAACATCGATACCACGACACGACATGACCACGGTCCAAGCCGAAAACCAAGCACCCCGGCGGAAAGCGCAGCTCCGTCCGCGGCCCTCAGAGCCCCACACACGCAGGACAAGCACAGGAAATCCACACCCCCACACGCCGCTCCCGCGACACCAACATCCCGGATGCCCACATCCCGACACAGACACGACAACGATACACCCCCCAGCCCCACCACACACACCCCCACCTCTCTGCCTCAGCACACACACCCGCACGCACACAGCAGAGGCGCCCCGGCGCAGTGACCAGACGTCACCAGGTCGTGAGGACCGGCCAAATCCAGAGGAGGCACGCCCCGCCGTCCCCGCCCCCCCAGCGCGTTGCCGGGTCCCCTCGGCCCCGGAGGCAGGGGCCACCCCCGGAGCACCGGGCCCAGGGCCCCCCCCGCCCCCCGCCCCGGGACGACCCCCGGCCACCCGGCGCCAGCCGACAGCCACCGGCCAGGGCCCCACCAGCGACCCGCCCACCGCCGCAGAGCAGCCTGCCAAACCGGGCTGACCCTCATGCCCCCCATCGGGCTGGATACAGCCCGCCCGCAGCGCGGGGCAGCCCAGACCCCCCCCAAGTCAACCGCCAGGGATCCATAGCCATCAAGCACTCGCCGGCACCCAACCCCCACATCGCCGAGGCGGCTCTCCTACACCAACGTTAAGTGATGGAGCTAATCACAGGGGACCAGAGGGAGTGGAATTCATCTAACTGGTTCTTAGAGGAGGCAGACATCGTCTCAATACTGATATGGTCTACTAAGAGATTCCTAAACTGGCTAATGCTCAGATTATTTTTGGATTTCCAGTTTACCAAGATAGTTTTTCTTTGCAATACATAATACAGTAAGTATCATATGTGCATAATTGGTTACCGTATTGATCTCATCCAAGTATAACAGAAGCAACACAGTGTGGGGCTTGCAGGGAAGTTACACCTGAGCCACGCTGACAGGTCATCGCATACCTGAAGCCAAAACCTCTGGACAGGTGGACAAGACCACAAGGCGTGAAGATAATTGTCTATTGTATTCTCATTGCAGTGCAAACAAATATTTGAAGGTGACAGACCCATCTTGAACATCCTCTGTCCTGTGTAATGTACTCTGTGTAAAACCTTGAATTGTATCAACTGTATATTTGAGTTTTTAGTCATTAGGAACGTGTTTAAACATATCTGTGTCCATGTGTTTTGGTTAAGGGTTCTGGACAAGTCAGCCTCCCACTTCGAAGTTGGAAGGGAAATTGAATCATCCAGTTTTAATAATAATCTATATATTTTCGACAGTAGTTTGGGGATAGAGAGATTCAGAATTCTGCTACCCTGACCGGAGTCTGCAAGATCAGTTGGTTAGAGGTATATTTTTTGCTTAATATAGATTTAAGTTGATGGTATTCTAAGAATTTAGTACTATTGATCCCGTATTGTAAGGTAAGTGTATTAAATGACAGGAATTTTCCGTCTTCAATGATATGTTGTAATTGTTTTACTCCTTTATCCTTCCAATGCACAAAATTAATCATTTTCTTGTTTTGTAAAATATCCAGGTTATTCCAGATGGGTGTGAGTTTACATGGAATAATAGAAGACTCGGTTAATTTCAGGAATTCCCACCATGCTTTCAGAGTAGTAGCAGATGTTGATGATACTTTTAAAGCATTTATGGGAATCTGACTGCTGAACTGATGAACGGCAGATCAGAGACATCCAGATCCTCACATAATGCTTGTTCTGTGCTCATAGCACACGGTTCATCTAGATGGGTAGGTTTCAGCCATTGGGAAATAAATTGTAGCTTATTTGCTAGGAAATAATAATTGAAATTGGGTGAGTCTAACCCTCCCCTGGTCTTTTTACCTGTTGTAAAGGTTTTTAAACTGATACGTGATGGCTTGTTTTTCCAAAGAAATTCTGGGAAATGTGAGAGTCCAGTGACTTAAACCAACTGGAGGAAGGTTTGGTGGGTATCATTGAGAACAAGTTAGGTTAATTTTCGGTAGAACGATCATCTGATGGTAGCAACTCTCCCCATGAGTGATATGGGTAAGTGCTTCCATCGCGTGAGATCTTCCTCTATTGACTTTAATAGCTGGACATAATTTAACTTTATTAACTCTGAAAGTTGTGGAGAAATATTTATTCCTAAATATCTGATATTACCAAGACTGTATTGTGGTGTTAGGGGATATTTTGTAAAGTGCTGAATTAACAGATAAAGCTGTAGTCTTGGTCCACATAGAGTACTCAGATATCATTGAAAATTTATTGATCAATGTGATTGTCTGGGAGAGATGCGATGAGTTCTGAGGAAAGTAATGCTTGCCTGCGTAGAGACTTATTTTATGTTCTAGATTTTTGCCGGGATTCCTTAACACTTTGTTCTGTCTTACAGCTGCTGCTAGTGGTTCAATGAAATGGCAAAAAGTGAAGGGGAGAGCGGGCAGCCCTGCCTGGTGCCTGCTGTAAACAGAAACTTGGAGAAGTTTGGTTTGCTGGTCCTCACACATGCATTGCTGTTATAGCATTTTTATCCAGTCTATGAAATAAGGACCAAAACCAAATTTATTTGATGTTGCAAACAGAATTTCCAGTTAACACTATCGTAAGGCTTTTTCTGCATCTGTCCAGATGATAGTGGATTCCAGATTAAGGAATGGTAGGCATAGTCTATTAGGTTAATCAGCCTGCGTGTGTTAGTAGAAGAATGACTCTTTATTAAACCAGTTGATCAGATGTATTATCAGAGTAGTTATTTTTTCTATCCTTTTTTAGCGAGTGCTTTGGTTGATTATCTAAGATCTACATTTATTACTATAGTATTGGTCATAACTAGCTGGAAGTGTCGGGTCTTTACCTGGTTTTAATAATACGGTGATATTTGCTGAATTCATATTTGGTGGTATTTTCTGTTTCCTTTATTTCTAGTATCATTTTATAAAAAGTGGGAGCCAGAATTGTCCAGAATTTTGTAAAATTGAATGGATATCCATCTGGCCTGGGGCTTCACATATATGTTGTAGAGCGTCGTCATGAATTCATTTTATTGAGGTGAATCTAAAGCCGTCATATTTTCCTGTTGTAGTTTTGGGAGAATTAGATTATTGAGAAATTGATTAATATTCTCATCTGTGGGGTTTATTTGGGATTCATATAGTGTTCTGTAGAAATTTAAAGATATTATTTATCTGGTCAGATCATGGCTGATACTTCCTTCTGAGTCTTTAATTGAGGAGATTGTCGCTTTTTCCTTGTTTATTTTTAACTGATTAGCGTGTTTTCCAGACTTGTTACTGGACTAAGTTTTCTAAACGTAAGTCTTTGAACCAGAATTGCGTTTTGGTCTATTATTTTGTTTAACTCAAGCTTGAGTTTCCTTATATCATTCAGCAT
>JALJCO010009670.1:0-79354 GCA_023101725.1 Atherinomorus stipes
ACTGTGCTGTGAGGCCCACAGTGACAGGAAACAGCAAAAGTGTGGAGAAAAAGCTTTGGAGCAAAGACAACACAATACTCCACAACATCCACTAGAGGAGACTCACACACTGTTAAAAGCTCTGATTGTTGAGACCAGAGACATGAAGCAGGACAGATCAGAGACAGAGACAGAGCTGCTGTGGAAGCAGGAAACAATGGGATTGGTTGAGCCCCACGCCACTGAACGGTTCAGCTCATCCAATGAGATGATTTCTTCCTGATTGTCCTGCAGTGGAAGAACATTGTTCATCTGCTGTGTGTCTGGCTTTAAGAACTCCAAAGACATGTTGCTTTACCTCTTTTTGCTTCTATCTCACATTCTAGGTGAGTTTAAGAACAGGGATTAAAGTTTGCTTGAAGCTGCTGCATTAAGCACATATACAGACTGCATTTCACTACTTTCTGCTTTCTTTGCTCTGATAGAATGAAAATCATGTTTGGATCATCTTGGAAATTGAACTGACAGAGTTCTACAGTTGATTTAGTTGTGAATGTCAACAGGGCTGGACAGGAGACATTTTCCACTGTCTTCTCCTCTCAGCCTCATGGACAATGTTAGTCTGATGGCTTCATTTTCTCTCCTTTTTCCAGGACTAAAAGCTGAAGACACAATCTCTCTGAACAAGATGAAGTCAGTGGAACAGAGGACAATCTCTCACTCTCACATGCAAATATACCACAAGTTCATCTTACCCTCTCCTTCATTGGTACAAACATCATTCTGACCTTCAGGCTCCTCAGTTTATACTCTTGAAAGGAGCAAAAAGCTCCACAGCTGAATACATTCCTGATTCTAACAAGCAGAGATTTTTCTTCATCAACATCATCTTCATCAACTGAACTGAGCATCAGAGAGCTAACCCTGAAAACCCCAGAACTCTACTACTGTGCTCTAGAAACACAGTGATACAAAGTGTAGAAAGGCTGTACAAAAACCTGAACACAGATATGTGACTACTCTTCAAAGAGGGAGGGAAGTGGGATTCAAACCACAGCTTCATATCAGATCAGGGTGGCAGCAAAGCAGCGATGATGACGATAGTTTGTTTCCGTCCAATCAGCAGGTGTGTGATGTCAGAGGAGTAGTCAGAAACATCATGATGTCACCAGTTTGCTGTTTCATCACATGTTGGATCATTAGCAAATAGACGAGCTGGACGCAGAAAAAAAGCTGCCTCCAAAACTTGTTCTGCTCAGGAAGTTTTTCCACAGATGTGGTGACCAGGACAGTTTGTCAGTGGGGAAAAGTTTAACCCATTCATCACCACAAATAATGCATGAAGATAACTTTGAAGAGGGGCTGAAGGGTTGATCATGTTTGAATTTGCAAGGTTTAATCTGATAATAATGAATGATTTGAACTTTTATTCATCCTGATCGGGAAATTAGGCTTGTTGGTGCAGCAGCCTGTCTCTGAAGGAGGGGCTGTCCTTCATCATCCTCCCTCTCTCACCACCTCAGCTGCTGGGTCAGACATCCCAGTCAGAACAGCTCTGTACTGGGATGTCTCCTGGACCCAGCTGATCCAGCATTTGATGCAAACTGACGTCAGATGGAGGAACTATCCATCATATCTAGTAATATTAATAATGAAGATAATAGGGGATTATCACGCTTCCTTGTTCCGGTTTCCGGAAGTTGAAACATTTGACACTTCCTCTTCCGGGCCATGTTAACGACAGCCGTTCCTGCTCTGTTATACTGTTTAAATCGGATAAACTCCAAACATATTTAAGTTTTCATTCCAGACTGAAGTGATACTGGATCAAAAGCTGGATCAAAGCGATCGATTCGCCGCGGTGAAGGGCCGAACTTTATAATAAAACACACGTTTGTTTGTCGCCGGTGGGTACAACACCGGCACTTCACAGCATGCTAGCATTAGCCAGCTAGCGTTTACTGACGTGCTTAACATTGTGCGTCTTAAAACACACAAACATCTGAAAATCGGGTCTGTACCCCCCGTTTCCAGTGGAACAACTGGGGACTGCCAAGAAAGGAGACGCTTTCAGATGCTTGTGTGTTTACAGCCGCACAAAGTTAGGCACGTTATCGAGCTGGCTAATGCTAACCTGCTAACACGACTGTATAGCCTGCCGGCCACAAACAAACGTGTGTCGTTTTATTATAAAGTTCGGTCCTTCACCGCGGCGAATCGGTCGTTTTGATCCACTTCTTCCTCAGCATCACTTCAGTCTGGAATGAAATTTGCATTGGCGTTTATCCGATTTACAAAGTTTTAACAGAGTAGTAGCTGGCGGACCACTGTTAGGCAGGTTAGCATTAGCCAGCTCGATAACCTGCCTAACTTTGTGCGGCTGAAAACACACAAGCATCTGAAAGCGTCTCTTTTTCTCGGTAGTCCCCAGTTGTTCCACTGGAAACGGGGGTACAGACCCGATTTTCAGATGTTTGTGTGTTTAAGAACACAATGTAGGGCGACTCAGTAAGCGCATAGCTGGCTAATGCTAGCATGTTGTGAAGTGCCGGTGTTGTGCCCCACCGGCGACAAACAAACGTGTGTTTTATTATAAAGTTCGGTCCTTCACCGCGGCGAATCGATCGCTTTGATACAGCTTTTGATCCAGTATCACTTCAGTCTGGAATGAAAACAGGGAGATGTTTGGAGTTTATCCGATTTAAACAGTATAACAGAGCAGGAACGGCTGCCGTTAACATGGCCCCGGAAGAGGAAGTGTCAAAATCCGGGAACTAACGGTAAGCGTGATAATCACCTATATGATGTCATATAAAAGATGGAAACAGAGATAAATGCTCTGTTGTTGAACATGATGGATATTCAGACACGAGCAGAATCTCACGCTGCAATCATCATTCCATTATGGTCCAAACGTTGCCGCATGGAAACTCCTCCGTTTTACCAAGTTCTCACTGAGAAATGAGGAAACTAGAAAATCACTCGGAGAGCTCCAGACCTCCACCAGCAACTACCGTGTCTCCTCATGTGATTCACACCTAAACTTTAATTGCTAAGTGTCTTTTTTAAAATTTTGTTTCTGTCTATAAAGTTTAAACTGGAAAGTTTCACAGTTCATCATGTACCTGAAAAAAGCAGAGCTCATATGATATAAATACATGATTTATTACGGTATATTTGAAAGCATACACTTCTGCTTTTATTATTACAAAACAAGCAGCTTGTCCTGACTTCCACCTCAAACTCATACTTCTCCATTCATTTTTCAACATTATTGGATTCTTTGACCATGAATACACACCCATAATATTTGGAATTAAATTTGCATCATCATTACTTTAATAGTTTCTTGCAAAAAAAAATATTTTCATAATAACGGTTTCTTTAGTCTCCCTCATATTGTGACTTACAAAAAAACTTTGACTCCTGCATTCATTTAATCTCCATCATTGGTTTACTTGACTCATGAAAACATCCCAGTAGCATCTGGAATCATGTTTGTATCACTGCTACATCAATAGTTATTTCCAGAAATCCATATTTCCATCATGAGCGGTTTTCTTCTGGATCTGGCTCCGTTGCTGTTGAAGATGCATCAGTTCTGTTGACAAACTTCTGATTCAGCGGAGTCTTGGTTACAGTTTGGTGTTCGTTGCATGTCTGTATCTTCATTTGTTTACTTTCAGCAGTGAAAATTTCCGCCGACTCCCTTATTTTAAAGTTCTGGATCATAGTATCCAGAATTGTCAAAAGATCTGGATCGACTTTGAAAACATTCAAGAACTCATTAAGCCTTTCTGTGTTTTTTTTTTTACCAAACACTCGGACCATCTGTACGGAGTTAGATGCAAAAATTCCAAAGTTTGGCCGACCTGACAATGATACAGAATCCTTCAGAACATTCCTGGATCCAGAAGGTGATCCGGATCACCAGCCAACATTTAATGGGTTCGTCCTTGGACTGAAGTACACGGCTGGTGAAGATTTCAGGTCAATCTGTCCAGAACTTTTTCTGTCAAGTTGCTGACAGACGGAAAAACCAGCGCTTCCAAAAACATGACCTCCTTGGAGGGAGGTAACAAGCTGAATGAAAGTGTTGAAACTTAAAGTTTACTCATCTATTAGGGAAATATTTTCTCCAGGCAGAAAAGAGCAAGAAACAAGGTTGTGAAAGTCTTTCTGCAGCAAGATAGCAGAGCTGTCTCCTTAGAAAAAGCCCAGCAAGCAAAAAGGCTTCCAGAAGCGCTTCCTACAGGTCATGTCACACATTAAAAGCTTCTTGCCGTTTACTATGTTTCCCTCTTTTTAAAGGCAATGCAAGTTTATTTTGTATAAAACATTTCATGTACAGAACAATTCAAAGTGCTTTCCATAAAACATCATGAGCAAAGAGGAAGAAAAAAGTGAGGAAGCATGATTTAAAATTAAAAACATTAAAGAAAGCATTTAAGATTAAAAAGAGAGAATATAGAGACGTGCAAATTTTAATGTTTGTGTGTCTTCTCCAACCTGGTTGTAAAATAAACTTTATACTCTGCAAAGATCACCTCATCTTGGTCTTTATTAGAATTTCCACCACAGCATGTAAATTTGGCAGTCATCTGCGTAAAAATGGTATGACATGCCATGTCTTCTAAAAATCTCCCCGAGTGGGAGCAGGTACAGGGCAAAGAGAATTGGCCCGAGGATTGAATCCTGGGGACTCCACAGTGCAGAGCAGCAGAAGATGAGGTGGAGCCCCCCAGCCTGACTGAAAAGGACCTCCCACTCAGGTAAGACTGAAACCACATGAGAGCTGTCCCCCTGACACCCACAAAGTTTTCAAGACGAGATAAAAGAGTTGCATGGTCTACTGTGTCAAAGGCAGCTGTGAAATCCAACAGCACTAAAATGGTCGAGCTACCAGAATCAGTCATTAAAAGTAGGTAATTAAAAACCTTAAGAAGTGCAGACTCAGTGCTGTGGAAGGCTTTATAGCCTCGCTGGAAAGGGTCTAAAGTGCCATTAGTGTCTAAAAACGGTTGCAGTTGAGCTAGAACACTAGGGCTGTAACGATTCCCGTATCGAAATCGAAATCGCGACACTCAGAGCCTCGATCCTGTCTCGCGGTGGGAGAAGGCAGGATCACGACACCCTCCAAGCCCAGTTCAGACGCTTTAAAACTCAGATCACAGAAAACTATATGACTTTTTCCCATCGGGCTACAGGCTATTGTAGCATTCAGTCGCTAACCAGACAACACGTCTGTCTTAAAGGCACCAGGTAAAGTGTCACGTTTTCTTCGTGAGTGTCAAATGAAACTTGGCAGTTTTCCATCGTTACCTAAACCTTCAACCGGGATGAGTCACTCGCGCGCATCCAGCTCGGGAGTGTGTGGTTGAGGAGCAATGGCAGGTCTTCAGACACTGAGACCAGTAGAAAGACAGGAGGGGTTTCCTGTTCGTGTTCGGCAGGCCAGACGCGCGTAGGACGTCAAGCTGGACCGAGCGCGTGGACAGCCGAGAGGTGGATACGTCACGGAACGGTGGTGAAACCCCCCGCTGCTCCGCTGCTGGTTTAGGCGTTTTTATTTGCTCTGACTTGTGATGGTTAATCAGTGGCGGTCCTGTCCTGACCAGCCCCAGCTTGCAGTGTGGAGTCCCGGCCGGTCCCTCACACAGCTCGCCCAATCTTCCGAGTGGAGAGGAGGACCAGTGTCTGTAGGGACTCCCCGTGAAAGCCACAAAACGACCAACAGGATACCGCGCGTGTGCACACCGCATGTGTGAAGAAATAAACCAATAATAATAAAAAAAATAATATTATTCTTCGATCCAGCCTTAAAGACACACAACGTAACTTTTAGACCTTAAAAATCTGTGTTTCTGACTCGTTTTGATGTCACACCAACATTCATTATGCGCATTTTCGAGCTGTCAGTGCCCAGAGCCGTCCCGGGGCTCAGAAACAGCACTATGTAAGATTCCCATCCGGGACGCGACCGTGACGTTGCAGCCAACTATTGGTTGCAGCACCGCGTCACTCACTAGCAACCGGATGTAAACCAGGGATCAACATCGCGGGTGTTTTGAATGCGCATCATGTCGAATTCGGTAAAGAAACGCAAGGAAACATCACCGGAGGAAGAGAGGAAAAGAAACAGAGGAAGGGACAGAACAAGAGTCAAGATAAGACTGTCTTTTACTGGCTGGAGTGAGCTTACAGTACAGGTACGAACAAGATGGATGCTAGTTTAGCCGCCGATAGGGGGCGCGTCACTGAGAAAACTGCTGAAAGTTCCGTTGTGTGTCTTTAACAAATAAGACCAATAGTGGCGGATCCCTGCGGAGCAGTGAAAGCGTCCAGACCTCCTTCCCTTTGATTTAACTTGAACAGCTGATTTTCAGCATGTTGGAGTTTCCAGCGATGCAACTGAAAATAAGTTGTTCCAGCCAACGTGAAAGTGAGGTCTGAATGCTTTCCTCCTCTCTGAGACGCGCTGGTATGTCATCATTTTTTCGGGTTAACATCAGCTCATGCTCGGCCATCATAACGCCACCATCTCCCGACATCTTCCCGTTGAAATTCTCCTCTGCAGGGATCAGAGAGCAGCCTCTCACCCAACGTGGACATGATGCTGTTCCTGAACTCTAGCTTTAAATCAACAGGTTTGATGTAGAAAGCTGTGAAGGACTTATTTGTTATTTACCTTCATTTTTGATTAACAGCACAGTTCAATTATTTTTATTTTTCAAAAGCATTATTCTATTAGAGAAAATAGAAATGTTTTATCCTTGGTTAATAATTCAGTCATTTTGATTATTGTCTTCAGCTATGTTCAGGCTATTTGTTACATTAAGTTAAATGTTATAAATTCCATTGAAATAAAATACTTTAAAAAAAATAAAGTAAAAAAAAAACCACATTTTTTTAAATTAGAAAAAAAAAATTAAAAATCGTTATGTGTATCGAATCGTGGGTCAAAAATCGTGATACGAATCGAATTGTGAGTTGTTGTATCGTTACAGCCCTATAGAACACATTTCTCTAAGATGTTGAAACCAGTGGTAGTTTAGAAATGGGATGATAATTGGCTGAATTCATGGGGTCAAGACCAGTTTTCATCATCAGTGGTTCAACTATTGCATTTTTACAAAATGTTGGAACAGTGCCAGTGACCAAACTCTCATCTCCCTGACAGAGGAGCCAATGATGTCCCAGACCTCTTTAAGAAATCAAGGTGGGACCAGATCAGTGGAACTGGAAGAGGGTTTAAGCTTGCCAACTATTCCAGTAAGGACAGACAGTGACACAGGCTCAAAGTGACAAAGAACAGCTGAGCACTCTGTGACTTCTGCATTGCGCAATGATGAAGGAGATATTTTGGCCCTAATAGCAGCAACCTTGTCATTAAAATAAGACAGGAATTTTTCACAGGTTTCATTTGTCATTTCCAGCAAAGTGAAAGGATTCAGATTAAAAACAGAACAGGCGGCTTACTGACATTATTCATGACTAAATTAGAGAAATATTTTGTTTTCTCAGCTTTAACAGTATTCTGGTAATTCCTCCAGCTCTCTTTAAGAATCTGGTAGGAAATCTCCAGACCATCCTTTTTCCACCTATACGCTCCGCCCTCTGACACTCACGCCGGGCTGCGCACATGATGTCATTGAGCCAAGGCACCTGTCTTGACCGAGGGTGTGTGCCTTTAAGGGGAGCAAAACTATCGAGTACATACGAACAGGTGGAAATAAAAGAATTCATAAGCTTCCCCATATTCATGGATACAGTAGAGTTCAAGAGGCTGTGTGCCGCTGCGGTAAAAAAGAGGGTTAAATACAGTAGCTCTTTTTAAGGTTTCTGCTTGAAAATGACATACCCAAAATGAAGAGTGTATCTCTGCATCTACAAGGTCTATTTGAGTAATTTTGGTGTCATAATAAAGGGAACACTTGGGACTTTTGTTCAAGTGTGTAAGACAGAATTTCTGTTAGTCATTCTAAGTAAGCGGTTGTTTGTGGTTGTATTCTTTGGCTGCTGGTTCACTGAGTTTTTGTCGTAGAGAAATAATCGTGGTACTGTTGAAATTGTCAGGATCTTAGCTTCCATATGATATACTGTTTGTTTGTCTACCATGAAGTATCAGAGAGGTAGCCATGGAAATGTGCAGAGTGGGCGGATGCTCTGACCTTATTTAGATTTTGCTATTTAAACATTAATATGTTTGGTGTATGTTAAAATGACTTATATGTGCTTGTAGCAGAGTTTCTCCTGTTTAATTTGATGTATGGTATGGCTATATTGCTACATAATTAGTGCAACATTGTGCGTCTTTTGCTGCAGTGAGTCTCAAGGTCCCCCAATTGGGAGACCTTGGGGTTTAAGAGGCTACAAGCTGCAGCTGTGTTAGAATTAACAATACAACCATGACGCACAGCTGGTAACTTCCTGTCTAAGATTAAACTAAAATCAAACATGACAGGACAGAGAAAATGTAAGCTGCTTTATTTACTGACCTCAGTTCTGGAAGCAGCATCAGAAAAAAAATTGATGAATGAAACCAATCAGAGAGCTGATCAATTGTGGTAGTTCACAACAAGGTTTGTAACGCTCCTACATGTGTGATTGCTCATATTCCACTCATATCCAGAATGAAGCAAAGAGACAGAGCTGAATGAAGGACAGAGGAAATGTCTGCAGCTCTTCCTCCTCTATCAGACATGTTGTAGTTGCAGCAGCCTCTCCATAGTGCCCTGCACGGGCCTAATATCTGAGCCCGAGTCCGGCCCTGGCCCAAAGGGGTGAAGCCCCGGCCCGACAGATTTTCAAAGTTCTCAGGCCCGAACCCGAATAAAGCCCGACTTTTTTTTTTTCTCCTTAAACCAGGCTGTCATTAAAACATGTTCATCACCACGGAGCACCCTTTATTATGCATGTTGACACTGTGACACTGCTTCCCATTGCGCTGACTAGGTTGTACCTCTTCTCTGCGTAGTTCTGCGTGTGTTTGTATGATCTGAGGATATTTAAGCCACCTGCAGGTCCTCCTGTAGAGGATTGCTTGTTTTGTTTTCCGACAGAGACCTTGGAATGTTGTTTAGGGATCGCTGTACAGATGTACCAGTGAACTGTGTAAGTGGATTCATGTTTTCTTTCCTCTCTCTCTTCCTCTTCCTTACTCCTTTCTCTCTGTTTCACTTTCTATCATTACCTCTGTTAACTTTCATTTCTCCCTTGTCAGGCCCAGCAGTATGATATGGAATGGTGTAATAGACAAATGTTTAATTAAAGAAATAAAATGAATAAACAGGATATCAAGTGGAGCCTTATGTTCATAAAGCTCCATTTGGTAAAGCAAAACTGTTCAACAAAATAAAGCAATCAGATTTCCATTCTGCTTGCTTCGATGCTGGACAGGACAATTAAAGAAAGAAAAGAAAAAAAAAAAGAAAAAAAAACATGTTCATTGGGGATCTTGGCGTGATATTGCGCTATTTTTGCGCTATTTTCATTATATATATATATATATATATATATATATATATATATATATATATATATATATATATTTTTTTTTATCAAAATAAAGTTAATGAATTGATTTAACTTAATGACTGCATTTTTTTATTAATGAGAAATGGTGCATATAGGTGCAGTTATAGGTACACCTCCGATCATATCTGAGAACTTTTATGGCACAAGTGGGTAGCCTATATTTCGTTTCCTTTCGATATTAACATTAGTTTGTAAACTGTATGAAGCATTTTGGCTGGTGTTTAATATATTTTATTTTTTTTAATGACTCAGTGATGCAACTCCAACAGAGCACGGAAATTTGACCTACATATCGCAGCCATAAGATACAATAGCCAACGCACTTAAACCTATCTCAGTGTCTATTATTACGATAAACATAGCAAAAACTTATCAGAAATATTTTCTTCTTTATCTTAAAGACAACAACTAGGAGCAGCAGAACAATCAATCTTACCTGCGCGGCAAGGATGTCAGCGACGGGAGGGGGAGAAAGGAAAGGCGGCTGCTGCGTTCAAGGGTTGCCATTTAAATTGGTTAAACACAAACACCGCACACATCTCTAATTAGCGGGTTTTTAAAAAAGGAGGGCCCGAGCCCGGCCCGGTAATTATACGGTCACTGACCCGAAGCCCGGCCTGCGGGCTTGGGGCTCCAGTACAGGGCTCTACCTCTCCATACCTGAGTTTGTGTGGATCCTTCAGTGCAGCCATCAGCAGCTTCACTCCTGAGTCTCCTGGATGGTTGTAGCTCAGGTCCAGCTTTTTCAGATAGGAGGGGTTGGAGGTCAGAGCTGAAGCCAGAGAAGCACAGCCTTCCTCTGTGATCAGACAGCCTGACAGGCTGCAGAAAACACACACATGGAGAAAATCTGAGAGAACGGCTGGCAAACTAAATGATCAGAGAAACTGCAGCTATCTGATATTACTGGCTTTGTGTCTCCATTTGCTCCAAGTTATGACTTCATGACTCAGTTTGGGAGAATTATTGAAGAGTAAAGTTAGACTGAAATCATCAAGTAATTGCCATGGTTACACTGCAGATGCTTGTTCATTGCTCCAGATTACAGAGAATGGAAGATGAATTTCTCTGATACTTTGATACCATGCAAGTGATGGACCTAAGTCAACAGCAACTTTTGAAAAGAAATGAGCAAGTTGTCTAGATCTTCTCTAGAACCAACGCCCAACAAAAAAATATATTTTTGAGGATCAACAAGTTTCTATTTTGTGAAATAGAGAAAATACAATAGAATGAGTAGACTTTCCACATTCTTGCAGGTTCAGGATGCAGGACAGGTTTCAGGTTAAGCTCCGTTTCTGTGGTAAAAGATGTCCAATGAGAGACATCATTAAAACTGACATCATGCAAACACCTTCTACAAGGGTTCTGTACTTTTATGAGCTATTAACCATGTTAAGTCACTTTCAGACTTGCAGTAAAGTCCATCCGGCCTTTAACCAGACATGTCCTTTCAAACATGCCATTTCCTCGCAGACTTATTGTGTCCAAGCCATGTTCAGACATCAGGAAATGTTCTGGATAAGTCAACACAGCCACACTCTCCCTTCAACCCTGTCTGGAATAATTTTCTTGTGCGTTCAGCCAAAACTACGTGCCACAACATTTCTGCTTTTATGACATGGAGGCCAGCCAGTACATGTCCGCTACATCTCCGAAGTAAAAAGCCCCGTTTCCACCAGCGGGTCTGGGTCGGGTCGGGCCGGATCGGTCCACGTTTTTTTGCGTCTCCACAGATAAAAACTGGGACGGGTACCCTTATATCCGACCCGACCCGGCCTACTTTTTTGGCACCCTTCGGTAGGGGTACTGATCTAACCGACCCGGACCAAAGAGGTGGAGCTAATACACAGCAATCAGCTGATTCATTGAAAAATCCGCCACTTCCCGCGTGACCAAGCGTAAAAACAAAGCCGGGGTGACTCCTTTCTGTTTCTGTCACGTGTGGCGCCGGTGTTTTGGTTAAACGGCGTTACACGGCGATGATGTCACACAATCACGTAGCAGCGCTGTCCAGCTAATTCTCCGCCTCCAGAATAAGGGTACAGGTTGCTGTGGGGACACAGCGTGAAATCAACACATCCGTACCCAAACCCACCCGATCCGGCCTGGCCCGGCCCGACCTGACCCAGACCCGCGGGTGGAAACGAGGCTTAAGAGACATGAATGCAAACGGTTTAAAGGACAAAGTTTGCACTGTTACCACTTTCCAGAGTATGTCTGAAAGGGGCTTTTGTGTGTTATTTCCTCATATAAACATTTAAAGGCCTCCTTCCACTGAAAACCTGTTTAACTTGCTCCTTCTGTAATATGGAGGGTTTCCCCTTGTTTACTTACACATGTTGACTTGCTAGCGTTGCGTTCCCCCCAGTCGGCTGTGCTTTCTCTTTAGAGAAACAATACGAAGAAAAGAGCGAATCGGGAACAGCCTCGCACTCCTACGTCACATTGCAAATAGCGTATCCCACGTGGGGTTTCTGTCTGTCCATTGGAAGGCAGGTAACCCTCCACTACACACTAGAAGTAAAGACAGCACGACTGTAGCTTCGGAGTTGAGAAGCTAATTAGCTAACTGTTTGTTAGCATGGCAGAACAAACTTGTTTGTCGGCTCTATTTCCTGTCTGTAGCGAAATAAGAGCGGAGGGCGGAGCTTCCTTCATACACTGATGGCAGGCAGCCAATCAGACGGAAATTCATGAGAAGGACCCGGAAAAGCCTGCCGTTGGACCACAAGCCTCTCTTCTAGTATACAAATACAGCTGGATACAAAGCAACCAGAGGGTTTCTTTAAACAGAAACGATGCAGAATGCATTCAATAATAATGGAGAACACAGAAATATTAATGAAATGACCACGGAAGTACAACTTTAAGGTGTTATTTTTCTTTTTTGTATATTTGAGTAATCTATATAAATCTATAGGGATTCAGTCCAAGTTCCAGCATCCTTCCAACAACTGCCCTTTAAATACCTATGCCAACTACATTTTGCCAATCCTGAAATGCCAGATACACATGCGCAGCATTGTAGATAGACATCCAAATTGTACAAAAGAAACTCCAAGAATCCTAACCTATCCACTCTCTCTGAGGACGAAGCAAATAGCTTGCTGGAAGACACTTTCTCAGAGACTAGCAGCCATCAGCTGACAGAAGTTTGCTCCAGAGTTCAGAAGTATAGCTTCGTTGTCATTTTATTTTTTTCAATTTTTTTTTTCACATTTTTTAGCTCTAGACGATGGCAACTTGGAAAAAATGTGGTTGCATTCAGCGTGGAAGTTTATTCATTATACTAGATCGACTCACCAGAAGTGGTTAGATTTTGTCTTCAGGAGCTGAAAAAAAAAACTCAACTTTGTGTGCTGATTCAGCTGCGTCAGTGTAGCTGAGTAGGCTATCTGCTGTGCAGTCAGGTCTGGGTTTTCAAATAGATGGATTTAAAAGAAAACTTCTGCAGCAACACTGAGGGAGGTGACCACAACCTTGTCATTACTTGTAATAAGTTTATTTATTTTCTAAATGCTGTCTGGTCTGATAAACATAGCTCACTGTCTGAAGTGCCCATGTTGCTAACAGATAGCCTTTGGCAAATTCCAAGTGCAGCTTGACCTACTTTCTGCAAATAAGGTTATAGCTAAATAAGGTGTAGCCAATCAAAATGTCAACTTGGTCTCCGGGTAAAGCTGCATATCATTACAGCACCCAACTGTAGTAATGTCAACTACATGAACCAGTTTTTACTGCTATGTCATCACTCCTTTAATAAAACTCATTTTGATGAATCCTGACCTGAGAGTTTCCAGTTTGCAGTTTGAACTCTTCAGTCCACCAGACAGCTGCTTAACTCCTGAATCCTGCAGGTCATTGTTACTCAGGTCCAGTTGTATCAGACTGGAGGACTGGGAGCTGAGGACTGAGGACAAAGCTTCACAGCTTCTCTCCGAGAGACCACACATCCACAGCCTGAAGAGACAGAGAAATATACAAATAACACTATATGTGATTAGAATGAATGAATCCTCATGCTGGATGTACAGTAGGCTGAAATAGCATCTGTGGAGGAGAATTAGCTTTATAACCATAACATCATGTCCATGTGGTGAATTTTTTAAAAAGGATTTTTTTTGGCTCTAGTGGCCTTTATATATCAGTGGGTTGACAGGAAATGGGGTCATAGAGAGTGGGGGGGATGACATGCAGCTAAGGGTCCAGGCCAGGAATCAAACCTGGGTGACTGCACTGAGGACCAGTAACCTCTGATCATGGGGGGGTTGCTCAACCAACTGAGCTAAACGCTGCCCCCATGTGGTGGATTGTAATGCTCACAGAGATCACGAGTTAAACAAAGATTCAACATGGTGGCTCACAGTTTTCAGATTGGAACTGTAGTTTATTGGAGAGTTTATCTTATTCACATGTTCAGCCTGAACATGTGAATAAGACAGATGATGATTTCAGGTGAGGAGGAGCTGGACAGGGTCTCTGAGGAAGGGTGTATAGGATTCCAGTGTTTCCCCTAGAATTTTTTGTGTAGCTGTGGTGCAATGAAATGTTTTTTTTTTTTTTTTAATCCACCAAGGACAATGTTTTCGGTTGCATTGATTTGGCTGTCCGCCTGTCTGTCAGCAACTTTACAGTAACAGTACTGGACGGATTGACCTAAAATTTTCACCAGCCTCAGCCCAAGGACGAACCCGTTAAATTTGGGTGGTGATCCAGATCCCCTTCTGGATCCAGGAATTTTCTATTTTTTTCTATTTTTTTTTTATTTTTTTTACTTGTCCTGTCCAGCATTCTGTCAAGGAGAATGGTAATCTGATTGCTTTATTTTGTTGAACAGTTTTGCTTTTCCAAGCGGAGCTTTTATGAACATAAGGCTCCACTTGATATCCTGTTTATTCATTTTATTTCTTTAATTAAACATTTGTCTATTACACCATTCCATATCATACTGCTGGGCCTGACAAGGGAGAAATGAAAGTTAACAGAGGTAATGATAGAAAGTGAAACAGAGAGAAAGGAGCAAGGAAGAGGAAGAGAGAGAGGAAAGAAAACATGAATCCACTTACACAGTTCACTGGTGCATCTGTACAGCAATCCCTAAACAACATTCCAAGGTCTCTGTCGGAAAACAAAACAAGCAATCCCCTACAGGAGGACCTGCAGGTGGCTTAAATATCCTCTGATCATACAAACACACACAGAACTACGCAGAGAAGAGGTAAAACCTAGTCAGCGCAATGGGAAGCAGTGTCACAGTGTCAACATGCATAATAAAGGGTCTCCATGGTGATACAGTCATGCAGATGCAGCCTCGTCTCTGCAAGGAGGAGGAAGCCCGCAAGGCTCACGACCCAGGCCCCCAGCAGCCACCCAGAGGCCCAGATTCCAGCTACCCCCCCATAAGAACGGACATGAATCCCCCGAAGGGCGGCAAAAGGCGGCCCCAGCCGGAGCTCCCCGCGGTCTGGGGGCCCAGGCCCCAGCGGACCAAGACCAGCAGCTGCCGACCCCACCGGGCGCCGGGCGCCCCCCGGGGCAGAAACAGCACCAGGCCCAGGGCCCAAGCGCCCACGAGCAGCCACCCCCCCCCCCCGACCCGGGCGGCCCAACTGAAACCCAGGAGGACCGGACCCCCAGACGACACCCCCCAGGGCAGGCCAGCCCCCACCCCAACATCTCTGCCCCACACACCTGACACCAGGGCGCCACCACCTCTACCAACCCCTACCCCGCCACCACACTCACACACACACTCCCCACACACCTACCCCAACACCCCCCATGTACTCCCCCCCACACACACATACACCCACCCACTCTGCTCTTCGACCTTACATACCCACACTCACTCCTCCCTCCACCCCCCAACACTCTCCTCCCTCTACCGTCCACACCTACCCCCCACCTCCTCATACCCTCTAACACACACGCACTCCCCCCCCCCACATAACTGCACCAACCCCTCCCTACCCCCCACACATACGCCCCCACCTCCCTATACCCCCTATACACCGATACGCTGATGATGAGGCGTGAGCGCCCCCTTGTGGCAGAAGTGCTGAGCTGCGCTACTAAGCACATGGCTGTGTGTACAAACCAAACGTGATTTGAGCGTCAGGTTTACATGCAAAGTCAATGGTCGACGGGGGCGTTGAAAACCCTGTGGCGTGTTATGCATGTCGGGCGCGGCACGTCTAGACATGGTCCACGCGTCAAGTCTTGAGATTTTGAGGGTTTGACGCATGCTATACGCGTCAAAGGTGGCAGAAGCCGCAGTTGGAAAATCTGAACTTTGGCATCTTGACATCACATTTTATGACAGGACGGAAAACACCCAGAAGAACCAGGGGAATCTCCTCTCTCTCTGAAGACAGAGGAGGATAAATTGTGATCTGTGTCTGGTCCCAGTTTCTGAATGGCGGTTTGATGACCTGCTGTGCCAATGGGATTTACTGGGCTTATAATGCTGCTCCGCTTAGGGACAGCGGGTTGTTAAACTGGGCTGGATCAGACGGCTGAAAGCGCCGCTCGTCAGCGCGCAGCTCCTGGAGTAAATGGTGAAACTCATCACACTCAGAACACCTCGCATTATCTGGTGAACCTTGACATGGAGCAGAGACACTCAATAACGACGTTCCCTAGCTTTGTTTATCACATAAAGCTGAGCCGCTCTCTCTCCTGCATCTGTTATTGTGCAAACAGACTGGTGAAAGGAAGAAGAAAAAGGAGGGGTTCCTCCCGACGCGTGTCGAGCGCGCCTTGGCTGGACATTCCTTAATCCGCGTCAGGGGCGTCTAGACGGGCCCAGTGTCATGAGGGGGCGTTAGGGGGCGTAGCCCTCTCACATGGACTGCCCTGTCCCCCCCAGCTACTGAGCTGGATACGGGCATCAAGACGCTGGAAATCAAGCGTTTGACTTTTTAGCGACCCAGCACCAACTTTGGGTGTCAGGTGCGATTTTGACGCCCAAATCATGTATGGTGTGTACGCAGCGTGATCTCCAGATGCAGAATTGAAACTTATGAGCAGCAGTGAGCACGAGGTAAAAGACTGTTGAAATTCTTCACCTGTAAGCCTGTCGTTTGTTGCATTACTGTGCTGTTGTGATTAAGAGTGACCAGTAAATGCTGTCTTAAGCTGCAAAAATGTAAATGTCTTATTATACAAGCCAGATGGCAATCTTTACCAGTCAAATAGCCATTTGGACCCGTTTCCTACAACAAAGAAAACACTGGGAGCCACAACTGACTTTTGAAATCTAAAATGAAATCAAACTTTTAATGTTTATTCCTTTGCCTTTATGTTAAATGTGTTGCATTTATGAACTGCAGAAAAACAAAATTACATCTCTCCTTGCTGCACATCTTAAACTAAAAAAAAGATGTCAGGTTGAAGGTTATTTTCAAGAGAATGTCTATTTTAGTCGTTGTATTTATGGAGGGTGGAAAAAGTACGCAGCTTAAATAATCTACTGGCAGCAAACCAAACATGCCGTCCTACTGTGTGCCGTCATCCTTTTGCTGGCACATGCAATCAGCTGTCTACCTGAAAAATGAAAATGACTTTCACAAAATATGAACATAGCTATGCAAAATTATCTGGTCAGCAGTAAAAGAAGCTAAATGAATTTGCCCATGCAGAGCTGAATAGTCCGTTTTTATCAGACACTTCTTCTCCAGTCGGCCTACCAGGCTGGGGAAGTGATCAAACGCAGCACATGATAGGGTCGGACTTTCTAAATAACCTTTTGCTCGTTTGTTATTCACTTTAAATGCCGTAGCTGCAGCAACAGTGCAATGTTGTTGTCCTTGTGTAGCTGACTACACTGAGGATCCAACCACAACAGAGACGCTCTGCTCCGAGATGTTCGTGGGATAGTGCGCCAGGCAGAAAGCTCAGCTCCACGGCATGTCCACACTCAGTGAGATTCCTTGTTTATAATTAATTCTATTTTAATGTTCCATTCAGTGATTGCTGATTCGATAAGGCTGTATCATGCTATGCTACACAATAGCGGCACGTGAGCATGAAGTGCAGTTATTAACACTGATTGGCTGCTTTAAGATGTGTGAAACACATCGTATCACATGCTGGACAGTTGCTCACTGTTTTAGCTACTGCAGTTGCCTGCTTGTTGCACCTTCCACTCAATTGGCTATTTTGTTAAATGGTACAATATAAATTATGTCTTTATTTTAATAATTGAGTTGGATTTTATTTCACATGCTGCATTTACAGTGCTCGGAGAACACTGGAAAAGTGCGCAACTGTACATGAACTGTTCAAAGGGATCATCATAATCTTCAAATTTAGAATAAGACGAGAAACTTTATTGTCTCACAAGGATAAATTTGTCTTGAGCTTTTAGAATCACATTATTAAAGTGAGCCAATCAAAATAAAATTCACTTTAATAAAATAGTCATTCTCAAATGCATCAGAGGGACAAAAGAGCCGCATGCGGCTCTGGAGTCGCGGGTTGCCAACCCCTGCCTTAGGTTATGACCAGTAACACTCTTAAGCTACCAGTTACTCTCAATGACAAGTTGGTGAAAACAAGAATATCAGTAAAAAATTCACATGTAACTCAATTCATTTGCTCTGTGCTCCAGCAGCTTTTTAGTTTGCACATAAATGTGAGATGCTGTCTCAGCCTGAAAAATGTGAGGATAAAAATCAAATTGCCATTTTTCTGAGCAATATTGTGATCTAGTTTGAGATTTCATATTTTACATTCTAGCGTCTGTTCCGTGTTCATGCCAAAATACACTTTCTATATTAGAAGGAGCATTATAACGTGATACCTCCTTGTTTCTGTACTGCACACAGCAAGCGTCACCCCAATGCTGCACGTGCAAACGTGCACGTAGGTGCACACACTAACCAGAAGAGAAGAACTGTGACAGAGATGCTGGTTCTCTGATTTCCCAAAAGGAGTTGAAGATGAACAGCTGAGTGAAGCTATCACTTTTAGTCAAAGCTGAAGAGACCTCGTGATCACCTCGTCCTGGAACCATCCGACCCGGAACCTCTGACTGAAAATATAATAAGGGTGGTAGAGAGGGGGATGTCATCAACGCGCTGTCCGTGGATGATAAATCTACATTGAGCTAGGGTTGGCAATGTTGGAAAAACGGTTCGAGCAAGCAACAGTTTGAAAAACACAGCACCCGAAACCACGCCTTCAGAGCACAGTACATGTGCGCCGATGTTTAATGAGCAGGTTAACGGTGACAGCCGAGTGGATAGCTCGTTAGCTTGATAGTAAACTGCTGGCAAACCACGTTTTAAAAGCTTTAATCCACTCACCTCCAACTCCTTCTGCGGTTTAAAAAGTCCACACTGCAAACGTCAACACCTCCAAGACTTTATCCTTATCTGTTTTGTTTTGTTTCTGTTTTCTGTCGCAACAGCAGTTAGCAGTCCGTTAGTTATATTTGTTTACAGTGAGTGGCGCACAGGGGGGTCAAGTGGAGGACGCAGAGAAGTGAGGGAGGGACAGAAACGAGACATAAAGGCATCGATTTATTCTTTCTATAAGTTGCGAATTACCAATTCCTGCCTTTCGATGCGAATGGCAGAGAATAGTCAGTTTTTACAGAACTGCAGCTCTCACAGAGTTCTGACTGTTTTCCTTCCAATTTATGAATACATGATGTATTGATACTGTCAGGATGGAAGGACCATTTCACCCAGTTTAACAAAACGTGTTTCTGAGCAGGATTACTCTGGCTTTAAAGCAAACCAGTGTCAACTTTGTCAGCCTATGTAGCTTTAGCATCACATTTGCATTAACTTGTAAAGTTTACAGAAAACTTTCAGCAGCTTCCCTTCCTCTCCAGACTCCACTCGACACGTAAAAAGCTTCTCAGATGATCTCAAGTTTACCTGTTTCACTCTGCATGATGCATTCACATACAAGGCAGATATCCAACAAAAAGTTACTACCGCTGCTTCAGGCAGCAACGCAAGTTCAATTAAAGGTGTCATAACCTGCTGTTTTCCATACACAATCCTTCTTAAATTATCTTCAAATGAATTTTTAATTCTAGTTGGGTGGAACGAAATTTTAATGAGCTCTTTTTAACCTCTCTTAATTCCCAACTATTGTTTGTCGCGAGAATACGCACAAAGTTAGACCTGTCTGTAAGCGCGTTTATGAGGCAAACGTCAAAGCCAAAACAAAGTTTTACCAGGACAGAGCAAGTGAAGGAAATGATGTCCCAACAGAGAAAAAGGTGATAAAAACGTAACGGTGCGGTTGATGGAGAGGATCCGCGGAGTAAACGGGCTGGACTCTGATGAATATAAGGAGCGGACGTCTGGCGTGAAGTTAACCAAACAGTGTTAGCTTCTGTAGCTACATTAGCAGCTTGTCCGCTCGTCAACCACCGTTTACTGGTCTCTTACACAAAAGATAATAAGTTACACAAGCAGCAACACTTACCGACTGCACATCCTCACTGCTAAATATAATCCACTGCTCCCTGGTCGTGCTGTCCGTCCTGTTAGAGCACTGAAAACTGCTGAATTTCTGCCAAGGCAACTCAGCTTGGCAATCTCCCCCCTCCTCCTTGTCGCCGGTGTCCTTTCTGACAAAGCTAGTCTACTCCGTGGCAGGTAATCAGCTGCCTTCAGGTGGTGCTAAAGATGCTAGCTTAGCAGCTCGCTCGCAGCCTCTCTAGTTCACGTCATAACAGCTGATCATAACGACTCCACGGCAGGTAATCAGCTGCTTTAGGTGGCGCTAAAGAGGCTAGCTTAGCAGCTAGCAGCCTCTCTCGTTCACGTCAATGGGAGAAAGAAATCCAATTCGCGTACTGTGGAGAGCGTGTGCTTGTGGCCGGTTCTGGTGAGAAGAGAGAGCCCACACTCAAAGATGAAGTTACTTTCACTTTCCGGAGTTTTTGGCATGTTATAACTGAGGTCCTGTTCCAATACACATGTTTTAACGTGAAAAAGTGAGATTTCCGGGGGATGACTCCTTTAAAAAAAATGTATAAATCACACTGTCCCTGTAAAATTATGTTATTGTGTGCACTTTGTTGGCGTGGTGCTATAAATTCAGCCATGGCGCAGCACCACTGCTAGGTCTATGTACCTGTAGGGGAAACAGGGATGCCCTCCTGGTCCTATTAAGGGAACTTTTTTTTTTTTTTTTTTTTTTCAATCTGGACCGATTTTCTAGCAGGAAATGCATTTACTCACCCAGACAGTTTTGGTGCAACTTGAATTCCTTCAGCAGATATTTAGATCTACTCGAAATCAGCGTATGCGCGATAATGGCAGGGATGGGACAACCGCGTGCAGCTTCTAAATAAGGCATTATCTGCCACAAACTCCTTAATGTCACCAACGTTTTGCCACGAAACATTAGTCGGGTAAAGGTGGTGACGCCTTCTCGTTAATATTCATGAGGAAACTCCCGCTGAACCAGAAGTACTGATCCAGCAGCACGTTTAGAAGGACTCAGACTAGCGCTTTCTGAACGGTTAATAAATGCTGCTGCTGCTTTGGGAAACATGGATACACATCGCTGCGTCTTTCATAAAAGTTAATAAAATAAGCAGCCGGGTTATAGTTATAGCCTACGTGTACACTTTTAGACATCGACTCGGGTGGAGTGGCTGCAGCCTCAGCCCTGCCATAGTCTGACGAGACGTGTTAAAATTTTCGTTGATGAGATGAGATGGAGGAAAATGTCAGTGCCTGGTCTGTCAGACATTCATAAGATGCAGGAAATTCCTGCTTATTGTGCATTAATCTGTCTGTCAAAAGCTAAAACAATAGTGCATCATCTTTTTGTGTGGACGCATCGACCACCACTTGCCGTGCGGCAGTTCTTCGCAGGTTTTACCAACTCGCACCCGCTGGAACCGAGACCCACTAACCGCGGCTCTCCCTGTCAGACCTGAGCAACACGTCAATTCCTAAATGTATGAACTGTGATATTGATTAACTGATTGGCACCTGAGGAGAAGGATTCCTCTCCTGACTAACTGGATCCAGCAGGATAAAAGGCGGTGTGCAGACAGATAGGACTGAGAGCGGAGGAGGCGTAGGCGGCGCAGCCGGGGGGAGGACGGCAAGTCCCCGGCCTGGGGCTTGAGAGATGGCGGCGGTGACGGAGAAGTGCGGCTTGGGAGCTGGAGCCGCTCCTCCGGGACCGGGCAGCCGCTCTGACCGTACACCTCTCTGTGAGTCCGCGGGAACGGCTGTTGAAGTCCCGGGGGGGCCCATGGACTGATGGTTGCGGCTGCCGTCGACCCGGTACTGAGCCCAGTTAGCAGGAGCCGGGAGAGAGAGCGAGACGCCAACCACCGCAAGCCTTTTAGTCCATTTTAGTCTTTCTTTTACTTCCTTTTATTTCACTACTTTATATTTGGGCATTTTACTGGTTATTTATTTAATCACGTAGGCCTGTTCATTTGAACTTAGTTTTATTCATTTTATTTCTTGAATAAAGTTTTGTTTTAACCACAGGCTCCCTGCTGGCGATGCCTCTTTCTTCCTCCTCCTCTAGCAGTCGCCGGCATCAGGAAAGAACCACACGTCACACACACACAGGTGAGGCAGCATCAACCAAGCTGCTTCACTGCTTTGGTCAGAAACGATTAAATGATTATGGACACACTTGCAACAGCCATTACGCCCTGATGTACGCCGTCTCTGCGCGCCTCTCCACTTCTGTAGGTTATAGCTGAACTCAATCACGCACATTGCCACAGATCAGTTTTATATCGAAAAAAAAAATATTGCAGAAAGGTTATTAGAAGTGTGTCCATAATAATTTAATCGTTTCTGACCAAAGCAGTCAAGCACCTTGGTTGACGCTGCCTCACCTGCGTGTTGTGCATATGTGCACCAAAGTCCTGCAACAATTCGGATACCTGACGGATAACCCTCAAAAACGCTGTTTAGCAGATACAATGTCAAAGATTAATATCACGGTTCAGGTGAGGGCGGATATTTATGCAGTTCGGGCGGGTCGCAGTGAAAATAAGTTTGTTTTTAGTTGGACATGACGTGTTTTAAACATCAGACCGGAATCATTTCCAGCAGACAGAGACAGTGCTGGTAATGTGAAGCAGAACGGGAACAAAGTGGCAAAATGGCAGATTAATGCACAATAAGCAGGAATTTCCTGCATCTTATGAATGTCTGATAGACCAAACACTGACATTTTCCTCCAGTCTCGGCAACGAAAATTTTAACACGTCTCGTCAGACTCTGGCAGGGCTGAGGCTGCAGCCACTCCACCCGAGTCGGTGTCTAAAAGTGTACACAGATAACTATAACCCGGTTGCTTATTTTATTAACTTTTATGAAAGATGCAGCGATGTGTATCCATGTTTCCCAAAGCAGCAGCAGCATTTATTAACCGTTCAGAAAGCGCTAGTCTGAGTCCTTCTAAACGTGCTGCTGGATCAGTACTGGATCAGTGCGAGAGTTTCCTCATGAATATTAACGAGGAAGGCGTCACCACCTTTGCCCAGAATATCACCACCCGGCTGTCAGTTCTGTTGAGACTGGCCAATAAGAACACAGACCCGCCCATGACACAGTTTTCACATCGAGAGAATAATTCTGAATCGAGAGCAAAGACTTAGGTTTTGAAAGCCAGAAGGAAAAAGTTTTGAGAGAGAAATTTTTTTTAGAGAAAATATTATCACTCTGAATGCACAAAAAACAATATTTGAGAGTAAAAATATATTTTTGAGAGAGATTTTTTCAGTTGAAAATAATTTTCCAAATGTCAATTTATTTTTATTTATTCTATTACAAAATATTTTCCTTTAAAACATTTTCTTTAGTCTCAAATCACATCAGTTTTTGCTATCAGTGTGCAAATTTATTCTCTCAATATTTTTTAATTTTGGATTCAAAACTATTTTCCTCTTTCAGATTATTTTTTTCTTGATTTCTATTAAAAAACAAAATAAACTCCATATATTTCATGCTAGAAAATAGGTCCAGATTGGAAAAAAAACAAAGTTCCTCTTTAAGTCTTTCCAAACCTCAGGTAAGTGGAAGAAAACCAATAAATGGATCCATTTAAATGTGTTCTTTTACTGGTTGAGCATTTGTTCATTTTCATCAGTGATGTTCTAGAAGAACATTTTCAGCTAATATCATATTAGCTAATATTTCCATGGATAGTACGCTTCATCTGATGTAGGGGAAACACTCATATTCATATTCTGGTGGTGACTAAAGAAGCCAATTCTGGTCCTCTGAAAACCGGGTCATATTGCAGAAACTTGTTATTGCTCCATTGTTTACTTGCATTGAACGCCCCTGAGAGCTCACCTGAGAGTTTCCAGTTTACTTTGTGGACTCTGCAGAGCAGATAGCAGCTTCACTCCTGAATCCTGCAGGTTGCCGTTACTCAGCTGCAGCTTTTTCATACTGAAGGACCGGGAGCTGAGAAATGAGGATACAGCTGCAACGTTTCCCTCTGAGAGGCCATTGACACTGAGTCTGAAGAGAAGATATTGATGACAATGAACTTAAAGTCAGAAAAAATCATTGATAAATTTATGAAAATTTCCTCAGTGAAACCAAAATATCATCTTTTCTTTCATAGGACAGTTCATGAATTTAGTTATACACAGGATTGTTTAGTTCTCTGGTTCATGTCTGGATATCCTTATTTGACATCCAGAATACACATCAAACCTTCTTTAAAAGTCACATGTCTGTCATCTTCATCATCATCATTATCATCAACTTCCAGCCTGGAATTGTCCCTCGTGTTTTATATGGAACTGCAGATCTTTGTATTCAGGATTTTCATCAACACAGATTAAAGTAAACATGTTTATGGATGGAAATGAGGCAGTTTACGAAAACTAGAACGAAGTGAGCAAATGCCCACCATTAAACATGGTTTTAAAAGCCTGGAAATAAATGTGTCAACCAGAGTTCATGTGTTTGAGCTCTGTAGTACAGATCAGATCAAAAGGAATTAACAAAGATCTGGGGATGTTTCATTTAGTTGATTTTAACATATTTCTGAAAATGTTTAAGATTATTGAATCACACAGACTGTAGGAAACTGAAACAGTAGAGAAACATGTGAGAGCAGCAGAGAAATCTGACCTGAGAGTTTCAAGACTACAGTCTGAAATCAGACCGTTAGACAGCTGCTTCACTCCTGAGTCGGAGATCCTCAGGTCCAGTTCTTTCAGCTTGGAGGACTGGGAGCTGAGAACTGAAGACAGAGCTGAACATCCTTCATGTGAGAGGAAACAGCTGCTCAGTCTGAAGAGGTAATTAGAGAGAAAAAAAACACAAATAATGAATTTAATAAAAATATAACAGTCCTCATCTTAGATGCAGACTGAAAGATGACCATTTAAATAAAGACAGTTACTGCTGACAACTTGGAAAATCAGAACCCGGAAGGCTTACTTGCCACATACAGTAGAGGACATTTACAATATGAGGAGTCTTTTGTTGAGTCAGTTCCAAAAACAGAACAAACAGTGCAAACAAACAAACAAAGGCCATTCACATATACAAATTATTTAAATATGTACACAATAAATTAAGATTAATAAAGCAATTTGTGAGTTGGTCAGGGAGGTGGGGTGTGCTGGTGATGGGGGTTGGTGGGAATGTATTTAATGCGGGTGAAGCAAGCAGCGGGAGGGGACCTCTCACCGCGAGCATCCGGCAATTTTCTCCAAATTCGTCATATCCGGTTAGGTAGAAGGTGAAAACATTGCTTTGTTGCATAGGGGAGCCATTTGATTACCCACTTCATTACTCGTCAATCCTTGTTTATTCTACTTTGGAAATACCAAGAAGTCCCAGCTGCCATTAACATAACTACCACACGGATAAGAGAAGATGTTTTTCCAGTTCCCAAAACAACAGAAAAAGTCCCGAACAACATGCTAAATGGCTAGCGGCTTTCAAGCCCATAAATGCTGACAGTTCACGCTGGAAACCATGGAAACATCTAACAATATGTTCGGATCACTTTGTGATCCGGGGGAAATTAATATTCTATAAAGAATAAATGGTTTGAGCACGGGGCTTACCTGATTAAACCAAATACATCATGATCTGATCATCAACTGATCATCAGGCCATTATGTCAAGTCAAGTCAAGTCAAATTTATTTATAAAGCACATTTAAAAACAACCTCAGTTGACCGAAAAGCGGAACAGAGAAATGATAAAATCAAAAATCAACAATAAATTAAGAGCACAGAATAGATAAAACAGCACATAAATAGAATACACATAAAACCACAGAAGATAAACACATAAAATAACCTAAAACACATAAAAGCCAAAAGAGATGCTCAGGCTGGAGGGAAGGCCAGTGAGAATAGATGTGCTTTCAGTAAGGATTTAAAATTATCAATACTCTGTGCATATCTAATATTAAAAGGCAGACTGTTCCAAAGAACTGGTGCAGCAACAGAAAAAGCTCTGTCACCTCTGCCCTTTAGTCTGGTTCTAGGAACCGTCAGGAGCAACTGGTTAGTCGACCTGAGAGATCTGACAGGAGTGTGGGGCTTCAAAATATCAGAGAGATATGATGGTGCTGTGCCGTTTAGACTTTTAAATACAAGCAATAGAATCTTAAACTGGATCCTAAATCTAACAGGAAGCCATCGCAGAGAAGCCAGCACCGGAGTGATGTGCTCACGTCGTTTACTTCCTGTCAGAAGACGAGCTGCTGCGTTCTGGACAATCTGTAAACGACGGAGTAACGATTGTTCAATCCCAAAATAAAGGGAATTACAATAATCAAGGCGGCACGTGATAAAAGCATGAATAGCCCTCTCCAGGTCTTTATAGGGTAGATACGACTTCACTTTACCCAGAAGCCGTAAATGAAAGAAACTAGATTTGACCACAGAACTAATTTGTTTGTCAAATTTAAAACCAGAATCAAAAGTCACTCCAAGATTCCTCACATACTGTTTACAGTACTGGGATAACGGGCCAATCACACTGACATGGCCATCTAACATGTCGGGTTGACCAAAACCAATAATCTCTGTCTTATCTTTGTTCAAAAGAAGGAAGTTTTGCCCCAACCATGAATTCACTTCCACCAGACAGTTCAACAGTGTGTTAATGGATTCAGTAGATGATGACTGTACAGGTAAATAGATTTGCAAGTCATCTGCAAAACAATGAAAGGAAATACCATACTTCCTAAAAATAGAACCCAGCAGAAGCAAGTACAAAGAAAAAAGAATTGGACCCAGGATGGACACTTGAGGGACTGCTGCAGCCCCACAGCTGAGTGGGGCTGCAGCAGATGAAAACTGGCCCAGGCAGACAGAAAAACTCCTGTCTGCTAAATAAGACTGGAACCAGTTCAGGGCTACACCTCTGATGCCAACACAAGAGTCAAGACGAGATAATAAGATCTGATGATTGACCGTGTCAAAGGCCGATGTGAGATCTAACAGAATCAGGGCAGCGGAGCAGCCCCGGTCTGCAGCCATAAGCAGGTCTTTACAAACCCTCAGCAGCGCTGTTTCAGTACTATGAAACAATTTAAAGCCTGATTGAAATTTTTCAGAAATGCAGTTAACATCAAAGTAAGCCTGCAGTTGATTGTAAATGGTTTTCTCCAGCAGTTTTGACAGAAAAGGGAGTTTGGAAATTGGTCTGTAATTTGAGAGAACAGAAGGGTCAAGATTTGTTTTCTTAATGAGAGGCTGCACCTCAGCATGTTTAAAAGCAGCTGGAACACAGCCAGACCTCAGAGATGAATTAATCAGTTTCAAAACACACGCCCCTATACTATCAAAAACGTCCTTAAATAATCTAGAAGGAATACAATCCAGAGGACAGTTTCACAATCTCAGTTAAAGATGAGAGAGACTCCTGTTCAAAACTGTCCAAAGTAGAGTGACAGGACAAAGAGGATGGGGGCGCTAAAGGATAATGAAAAGATGGCCTAATTGAGGCTATCTTGTTTATAAAAAATGCAACAAACCTGTCACAGAGCATCTGAGAAGGTGAGATGCTGCTGGAGTCACAAGGATTTAAAAGGGAGGTAAGAGTCTTAAAAAGGAACTGAGGCTTATTAAAATTAGCTGAAATGAGGTCAGACAAATACCGAGATTTGGCAGCCTTTACAGCCCTTTGGTATTTACATAAACTATCACGAAGCATTTCAAAAGAGATCTGCAGATGATCTTTCTTAAACTTTCTTTCAGCGCGCCTGCAGGTACGCCGAAGAGCACGCGTGGTGTCATCCAACCAAGGATCTGTACTTGGTTTAGACCGCTTGGTCCTAGAAGGAGCCACTATGTCCAGAATATCTGAGCAAACCGAATTAAAGACATTCAAAAGAGCATCAGGACTGAAGTTATGATCACTTACACCAAGTACTGAGCTACAAAATGCTGAAGAAAACTGAGATGCTGTCAGAGTTAATTATGCGTACACGGCCCTCCGGAGCACACCGTTTGGCTGGAGCACCAGAGAGCATAATCGAAAATAAAACAACATAATGATCAGAAAAAACTGCATCAAAGATCTCATTAACATGAACACTCAAGCCAAAAGATAAAACCAAATCCAACGAATGTCCCATCTGGTGGGTCGCGCCTGTCACAGACTGAATGAGATTAAAAGAGTCCAAAATATCTAAGAACTCTTTGACTTGGGGTTTAGACCCACAACAAACATGGATGTTAAAATCACCAAGAATCAGAAAGCGATCAAACGTTATGTAGGTTCGTCTAACCAGGCTCTAGCAGCAGAAGATGGGCATCACTTAGTCCAACAGATACTAGTTTTGCTTCGTATCTTCTTCTAGTGTCGGCAGTAAGACTTTCAATATGACTGGACGACATTTCAACAATATGTCAAAGACAGACCGGTGGAGAAAACTTTTCAAAAAAGGGTGCAAAAACAGTTTTTTAAGGCTCATAGTCCATCAGACTGCGTTCAAATGTGAAGCATGTTTTCACCGCTACCAGCTTTGTGGTCACGTAAAATTCGAGTTGTGATGTATGCTCGCGCTGATCCATAAGGCATTATCTGCAGCACAACTCCTTGATTTCACCAGTACTTTAAGACGAATGAACATGCAAATGAGTACTATTGTCCTGTGAGTTCAGAGTTAGCTTGCTGTTCTCTGGCTATCTGTTTCTCTCTCAGATGTGCTCTGGCGGCGCATGCCAGGGGGCGTGTGCAACCAGTAGATGTGTGGAGAACGGCCTCAATAACTAACAGAAAGCTAAATATAAACTCACAGGACTTTAGTACTCGTTCCTTTGTTCATTCTTCTTAAAGTATTGGTGTAAATACGGAGTTGTGCTGCAGATAATGCCTTATTGGCCCACTCCCAATACCCCTTTCACCCACAATATGGATATACGCTGACAGAGAGAAATGTAAATATCGTCTGAAGGATGATATTTAAATTTTTTAAAATAATGTAGAAATGTTATCGGTGAGTGAATGCACGTTTATATTCCTAGAAATAAGGTCCAGGTTGAAAAAAGAAAGTTATACTTTAAATTGTTACTTCACTGCCATCTGGGGACCCCACAGATTCATGTGGGGGTCCCAAAGCTCAGGTTGATCTACCTCTGCAATGTTCAGTAGGACCACACAATTTACATGTGTGCGCAAATATTTACACCTCCTCCTGTTAAAGAAATATATGAGTTTCTGTACAGATGCACCAGTGAACTGTTTAAGTGGATTCATGTTTTCTCTCCTCTCTCTCTCTCTCTCTCTCTCTCTCGCTCTCTCTTTCCCTTCCTCACTCCCTCTCTCTCTGTTCCACTTTCTATCATTACCTATGTTAACTTTTATTTCTCCCTTGTCAAGCCCAGCAGTATGGTATGGAATGCTGTTATAGACAAATGTTTAATTAAAGAAATAAAATGAGTAAACAGGATATCAAGGGGAGCCTTGTGTTCATAAAGCTCCCCTTGGTAAAGCAAAACTGTTCAACACAGTAAAGCAATCGAATTTCCATTCTGCTTGCTATGATGCTGGACATGACAAGTAGAAAAAAAAAAGAAAAAAAGAAATAAATGAGTTATCCGTGGTTGTTCTTGTTTTTATTATGGGTTGTATTTTGTTTTAAGAGTTGTCTTATTTGTGTGTAAACTTCTGTAGTTTTGTTTTGGTTTTTTAGTTGTTTGTATTGTTGAACTGTGTATTTTTTATTCTGATTGGCTGCTACCTTGGCCAGGTCTCTCTTGTAAAAGAGATTTATAATCTCAATGGGACCTCCTAGTTAAATAAAGGTTAATTATAATAATAAGTTGAATTTGGCAAAAGTAATGAATAAGAATTTGAATAAAAAAAGAATAAAATAAATAATGATATTGATTTTAAGTTTTGTTTAAACTGAAATATTGGACAAACCAACAAAAAAATAAAACTTACATGAACTAAAATCTTATTTAGCAAAACTTTGGTGCAATCACTGCATTTGTCAGTGGTCTCTGCCTGTGGACAATAAAAATAATGTGACAGAAATGTGAAATACCGCAAAGATTTTAGATAATTTCAGGATTTACTTGAAGCCGCTTAGTGGACTACTCTCGCCGCAAGTGATGACGTCGCTCCCTGCGACGGTCGTGAACGAGACTGGAATTCATTCCATCGGCGTAATGGAAAGACTCAACATTTCCTGACTTAAAACGGTTTTCATCTCTGTTCATGCTCTATTTCCTGTTTTTTGGGAAAAAAAATTAAGTAAACAGCGGTGACGTGCCGGAGTAAAATCACAACAGTAGTGTACTCTGGCAGCTGGTGACGCATGTCGGTAGCAACCAGAGCTGTAGTCCACACATAGGCTTCAAGTAAATCCTGAAATAATCTAAAATCTTCGCGGTATTTTATTTTTTTCTTTACACGAAAAATTTTCATTTAAATCCATAACCAACATATCTGGAATCCAGGACAGAGAACGACTGGGACCAGACGATAATTATTTTCTCCCCATTGACTTCCATTCATATTTTTTCATCTCTTAGGTCCCATGGTTCTGAAGTAGAGGGGCATGACTTCAGCTCCCTATGGAAGCCCTGAATCTTTTATCTGCAAGCTTCATCTAGAAACAGATATCTTACACTAGTTGGAAAGAAAGGATTTTTAAGAAATAAAAAAGAGAAAATTTGCTATTGATGCAAAAAATGTCTGTTATGTTTGGAAGTTCTTGAAAAATTCTAAGAAAAGTTTAAATAAATACATTTTTCAACTGAATTTTGCGCTTTAATGGCTTGTCTTAGTATTATTATTTAAATCGAACCTTTTTATTTTCAATGTGATCTATTACTGCACCATTTCATCTCTTTAAAAATCAGTTTCCATCATTTTTTCAGTTGTCCCTCAATTCTTTTGTAGTAAAATGTTGTAGATTTTTTTTATAATCCTGAGTTGTTGTTGGTTTGTTCTTGTAGGAGTCTGATTTTATTCCATGATTTATACATGTGATATGAATGTGTTTGTGACATCTCATAATATGTTTTTTATATTATGTTATTCATGTTTTACCATACCATATTTTACTAAGTTCAATCCCTCCAAACATCGGACGTTGGAGAGACGTGCAGATCATGTCAGTATTAGGTCGGGCCGTCGAAGACCACATGTAGGCTTCAGTGGGACGTGCAAAATAGGTTAGAAATATGATTGGATCTTTAATTGGATCTTTTTGAGACGTCGTAATGACGTTCAGAATTTGGACACCATCTGAAGACCATATCTAGACGTTAAAGTAACGTGCAAAATAAATCCAACATTTAGACGTCATTATTGGACCTGTTTTAGACGTGTAGCCAACGTTTTTTTTTTTTTTTTTTTTTTTTTTACTTGTCCTGTCCAGCATCAAAGCAAGCATAATGGAAATCTGATTGCTTTATTTTGTTGAACAGTTTTGCTTTACCTCGGTGCATGTGTGTGTTAGAGGGTATGAGGAGGTGGGGGTAGGTGTGGACGGTAGAGGGAGGAGAGTGTTGGGGGTGGAGGGAGGAGGGAGAAGTGAGTGAGGGTATGTAAGGTCGGAGAGCGGAGGAGGGAGGAGTGAGTGTGGGTATGTAAGGTCGGAGAGCGGAGTGGGTGGGTGTATGTGTGTGTGGGGGAGAGTACAGTGTGGATGGATCCCCAAGATATCGTTTCCTCACAGCAGTGCCAAGCCAGGAGTGTGTGTGTGTGTGTGTGTGTGTGGGGGGGGGGGGGGGGGGGGGGGGGGGGGGGGGGACCTGTGTAATTGTTCGTCATTTTGTCTTTTTACTGAAATGTTGTTTTTAATATGTAAAGCACTTTGTGCTACATTTGTATGAAAAGTGCTTTATAAATAAATTTCATTCATTCATTCATTCATACATGGGGGTGTTGGGGTAGGTGTGTGGGGAGTGTGTGTGAGCGTGGTGGCGGGAAAAGGGACGGGAGCAGAAAGGGTCGGCGGAGGGACCAGAGTCACCGGCCCAACATCCCCAGGCCCCGCAAACCCCCCAAGAGGCACGCAGAGCTGCTTTTTTTTTATTTATTTCTTATTTTTTCGCCTCCCCTTTCCTCCCCCACTCTATCGTATCACCCCTAAACCCTACTTCAAACAACCCACACTGTCAACACTCCCCCATCCCATCCTCCTCCCGCCCCTCCTGCATAGCCAGCTAGTCCCCGCACATCCGCTCCCCCGGTACCCATGCCCCCCCCCCAAACCCAAGCCCGCACCCCCCACCCAGGCCGCGACACGCACAATCCCCCAACCCCGCCAGAGCCACCGCCCACCAGCCAACGTTTACTTTACATCTCATCTGGACATCTGTCAAGAAACACATCTAGACGTCATCAGAACGTGCAAAATAAATGCAGAATTTTCACTTGTTCATTTATAGATTCATATATTTTCAGATATTTATAGATTCTTAGATTTTATCCCAATTAACGTTCATTTTTCTAGCCCCCTCTCCATTTCAATTTTTAATTTTTTTTCTTTCTTTCTGTAAATTCGACTACACATCATTGATATCCTCCTGACATCCTCTGTGGCATGAACCACTGCTCCATCAATCCAATGATCCTGGGTTCAATCCCAGCTCCAGACTGGTTAAAATTCACCACTGTCTTACTAGTTCAGTTGGCACTGTGCACCATAGTTACAACCCTAACCCTCAAACCTCAATAAATGCAGAATTTGCATGTCATGTTAACGTCTAGATTGGAGGTCGGCAAGATGTCAGGATTGGACCTCCATGTGACATCTGGAAAAGACGTAATAAAAACTTTTGTTCTGCACCTTCAGGAGACTTGATTTGGATGTGCAATTTCGAAAAATTACGTCATATGTACGTCATTTAAACGTCTCATTGTGCAGTGGGATAGGTTAAAGGCAAGTGGATTTGGTTTAGTTATTAAATAAATCAACCAAACACGAGATCATTACACTAATACAGTGTTAAAATTTGAATGGGCCCTGGACCAGTCTGGACTGAAAAATTGGGCCACATCATGAAAAAGGTTGAAAACCCCTGCGCTAGATCTTCCTCAGTAGTAAAAGGTTTGTGTGCTGAAATGATTTGCACCTCTACCCGAGACCAAGTTGACTTAATTTTGACTCGGTACACCTTATTTGGCTATAACCTTATTTAAAGAAACTAGGTCAAGCTGTTGCTGCAGTCGGACTTTGCTAAAGACTATCTGTTAGCAACATGGGACAGTAAACTATGTTTAGCAGAGATGACAGTATTTAGAAAGTAAATAATCTTACAGGTAATGACAAAGCTGTGGTCGCCTCCCTCAGTGTTGCTGCAGAAGTTTTCTTTTAAATACATTTGTTCAAAATTCCAGACCTGAATTAATCCATGTTGAATGCAGTCAGACATGCTAGCTCCACTCACATCATGTATCAGCTCAGCTGCGATTGGGGGGAGGGAGGCTCTTTGCTTGATAGTGTCCTCTATATAGAGGAAATGTACAATGTAGCATGATAAAACTACGTCGAATGATGAGTCGCTGTCTGATTCAAACATTTTTGAACAAAGAAACAAAGCAGACAGACCATAAACGGGAACTTTGATACTCACTCTGGCCATTCACATTAACTCATCAGAGCACAACAGATCATATTATACTCCCAAAACCCCAGAAAAGTGACATTTGATGTCATGGCACCTTTAAGATAGTTGAATCAATGTTCATTCACTGTCAAAATTGATTGAAAATTCAACATTATTTCAATGTTGACCATAATGAGCACTTCCAATGTATCTTTCAATGTCAAACATCAATGGTGATTCAATTCTTCGGGCTGACCATATTTCAACATTGATTCAATGCAAACTGGGGAGGTGCTCCATCAGCTAAAGCTGGAAAACTTTGTAGCAACTTCTTTAAAGTTCTCATCTCCACTTCACAGCTGAATTACCTTCTGTTGACAAAGAAAAACTTGGATCCTTTGGATAGTTATGATAGAGATCTTCAAAAATTAAAATCAGCTCTGATCTAATTGACCAAAATGGTTTCATATATGTCTGGTTTTCTTGTAAAAAGATTTTCTCCTGATTTCACATCTGACATGAAGAAATGTTTCCACCAGCCAGGAATTATCCCTCATGTATTATATGGAAGTGCAGATCTTTGTATTCAGGATTTTTATCAACACAGATTAAAATAACCATGTTTGTGGATGGAAATGAGGCAGTTTACGAAAACTAGAACAAAGTGAGCAAATGCCCACCATTAAACATGTTTTTAAAGGCCTGGAAATAAATGTGTCAACCAGAGTTCATGTGTGTGAGCTCTATACTTTGTGGATTTTAACATATTTCTGAAAATGTTTTTAGATAACTGGATCACAGGGACTGAGTAAATTGAAACAGTAGAAGAATGAGAACTGCAGAGAAATCTGACCTGAGAGTCTCCAGTTTACAGTCTGGACTCTTCAGTCCATCAGACAGCTGCATCAGTCCTGAGTCAGAGATCCTCAGGTCCAGTTGTGTCAGCCTGGAGGACTGGGAGCTGAGAACTGAGGACAGAGCTGAACATCCTTCATGTGAGAGGGAACAGCTGCTCAGTCTGAAGAGAAAATTAACACATTGTGTCCTATAAAAGCCGAAGCAGTATATTTCTACACATCCTGTTAGGACTGTCTCAGAAAATTAGAATTCATGATATTCTAATATTTTGAGATACGATATTTGAGTTTTCTTAAGCTCTATCCCATAATCAGCCAGATTAAAACAATTTCATGTTTTTTAAATTCCACTACAGAAAATAAAGAACTTTATCACAAGATTCTAATTTTCTGAGACAGTCCTGTATGTACTTACAGGGCTTTGTTGGAGGCTTTGACCACTGGCAGCAGCCTCAGAAGAACTTCCTCTGAAGGAGAGTATTTCTGCAGGTCAAACACCTCTAGATCTTCTGATGATGACAGTAAGACAAAGCCCAGAGCTGACCACTGAGCAGGAGACAGATTATCTGTGGAGAGACGTCCTGATCTCAGGGACTTGTGGATCTTCACCACTAGAGATGCATCATTCAGTTCATTCAGACAGTGGAACAGATTCATGCTTCTCTCTGTAGACACACTCCCACTGATCTTCTTCTTGATGTACTGAACTGTCTCCTGATTGGTCTGTGAGCTACTTCCTGTCTGTGTCAGCAAACCTCGTAGGAGACTCTGATTGGTCTGCAGTGAAAGACCTAGAAGGAAGCGGAGGAACAAGTCCAGGTGTCCATTTGGACTCTGCAAGGCCTTGTCCACAGCTCTCTGGTAGAGCAGAGTCTCTTTTACTTCCTTTCCCACTCTTCCTTCTTCTTCTTCCATCAAGTTGACTCCAGAGTTGATGAAGGTCAGACGAACATGAAGAGCAGCCAGAAACTCCTGAACACTCAGATGGACGAAGCTGAACACCTTCTCCTGGTACAGTCCTCTCTCCTCTTTAAAGATCATTGTGAACACTCCTGAGTAAACTGATGCTGCTGTGATATTGATACCACACTCTGTAAGGTCTGATTCATAAAATATCAGGTTTCCTTTCTGCAGCTGATCAAAAGCCAGTTTTCCCAGAGACTCAATCATTTTCATGTTATCTGGACTCCAGTGTGGATCTGTCTCAGCTCCTCCATCATACTTGACCTTCTTGACTTTGGTCTGGATCACCAGGAAGTAGATGTACATCTCAGTCAGGGTACTGGGCAGCTCTCCTCCCTCTCTGGTTTCCAATACATCCTCTAGAACTGTAGCAGTGATCCAGCAGAAGACTGGGATGTGGCACATGATATGGAAGCTTTGTGATATCTTCATGTAGGAGATGATCCTGTTGACCTGCTCCTCATCTCTGAACCTCTTCCTGAAGTACTCCTCCTTCTGTAAGTCATTGAACCCTCTGACCTCTGTCACCATGCCAACACAGTCAGGAGGGATCTGACTGGCTGCTGCAGGTCGTGTGGTTATCCAGAGGCGAGCAGAGGGAAGCAGGTTCCCCCTGATGAGGTTTGTCAACAGCACATCCACTGAGGTGGACTTCCTAGGGTCAGTTAGGACTTCAGTTTTATTAAAGTCCAGAGGAAGTCGACACTCATCCAGACCATCAAAGATGAAGACTACCTGAAACTCTTCAAAGCTGCAGATTTCTTTGGTTTCAGTAAAGAAGTGATGAACAAGTTCCACCAAGCTGAACCTTTTCTTTTTCAGCACATTCAGCTCTCTGAAAGTCAGTGGAAACGTGAGCTGGATGTCCTGGTTGGTTTTTTCTTCAGCCCAGTCCAGAGTAAACTTCTGTGTTAAGACAGTTTTCCCAATTCCAGCCACTCCCTTTGTCATCACTGTTCTGATTGGTCTATGTCGTCCAGGTAGGAGCTTAAAGATGTCTTCATGTCTGATGGTTGTTTCTGGTCTGTGTGGTTTCCTGGATGCTGCTTCAATTTGTCTGACCTCATGTTCATCATTTACCTCTGCAGTCCCTCCCTCTATGATGTAGAGCTCTGTGTAGATCTGATTCAAAAGGGTTGGATTTCCTGCTTTAGCAATCCCCTCAAACACACATTGGAACTTCTTCTTTAGAGAAGATTTCAGTTTACGGCCACAGACTGCATCAGGAAGCTCTGAGTGAAAAGAAGAAATAAGATAAGGCAGATAAGATTTCAACCCTGTGAAGAATGACGGTGTGCAAATGTGATGCTCCAGGTGTTGAGACATCAGGAAATGTGTCATTTATCGAGAAGCTTCAATCTTTAAAGAAATCCTCTTACTGCTCTGCAGACGCTCAGCCAGCTCCTCCTGCTTCATTCTCCTCAGGAAGTCCACTGTCATCTTCACTAATGCCTCTTTGCTTTTCCTCTGTGTTTCATCATCACCCTCCAACACTGAGCATTCTGGGTAATCTGGATTTAGAAGCTTCTGGATCTTCTTCAGCTCATTCTTCACAAAAGTGATCATCTTGCCCTCCAGTAGCTGGAAGAGAAAACCATATGAAGGACACAATCATACTGAAGTCACAGAGAAAAACATCAAATCCATGTTAGACACTTTGACAATCCATTGGTCTACAAAGGTCACCATGGAGACCACTATGGACAGAAAACATGGAAAAGTAGTTGTTTGACATGTACAGACCATAAAGATGAAGTCCAGCTGTGTTTGATGCTGCTGGACAGATGGACCATCGGGACGCTCAGAGCTCTGCTGGTCCACTCTGTGAAGGTAACAGGAAAAATCAGAATAGAGATTTACTGTCAGTGTTAAAATCACAATAAAAATTCAGTTTAGCAGCTTCAGCAGCAGCAGAATAACAATGAAAAGTAAAATGAACCAGTGCTTCCTCTACATTGAGTCAGTTGTGGCCACCACGGCTATGCTGTTAGTGCCACGCCTTCAAAATGCTAAGAATGAAATAGTTTCACATGGACAATGTCAAAGTTTCCCAGTTGATCCTTCCCTAAGTCCTGCTCCCCATGGTTACAATTGCTACATCTGACAAGCTTTCTTTTTTGATTGCTATTAACTATGGCAGTGGGGGGAGTGGTGATGGTGGTGATGTGCGGGAAATCTGAAAATCCCTGGTTATGCAAGTGTAAATATGTGTGGTATAGTGGTAGAACATCTGTTTCTCTTTTTCTCTTCAGAAACTCAAAAGTGAAACAAAGTATGCATCATCACAATAAAACTGGACCTTTATTGCTTTTTTCCCTGTAATGGCAGCAGAAGCTGTTAAAATTGTTGAAAAGGTGAATTATGGAGCTGCTATGTTTCCTGTGGAGCACTGGGACAGAGTTCTGCTGATTATTGTCAGCTTAGAAAATTTACTGAGAAATCCTCTTGAAAACTTTCCTCACATCTATTACACTGTTTTATGATTGGAGCTTTTATCTGGAGTTTTGAGCTCATTTAGTGAAGAAATGAACATTAAATTAGTGTTCACATCTGAGAATGGAAATGTGGAAAAGAGCTGAAACATTTACATAAAAATAAAAACTGTTCACACAGACTGATACAACATTTACACCCAGCTCACCTCCATTCCTCTGAGCTAAAATCAGGAAACCTGTTTAACCTTGATCTTGATCCTGGTCCTGGTCCTGGTTCTGGTTCTGGTTCTGGTTGGTTTCTGTGAAAAAAAGATGGTTTAATGATTTCACAGCTTAATTCTGCAATTGTTCAACAACATTTTATCCAAATCACAATCTGGAAGACAAATCAGAAACTATCAGATTCCAAACATTAAAGAAGCAGAAATTAGTCTCAGCAGAGACGTCAAGAAATGATTCAACTGAAACTAGTTTTCATCTGAAATATGATCCAACCTCCACTGAACACTGACAGATACTCACTGTTGCTCTGAAGAAACACCAGCTTGGAAAACAACAGGATTATCCATTGACCAATCACTCTTCATGGACACACAGCTGGATTCAGGTTTGACTTCAGGTCCAGGTTCTGCTTTGACTTCAGGTCCAGGTTCAGGTCCAGGCTTGATCCTGTGAATCCACATGTTTGCTGTGAGTTGTGATCTCTGACATGGAGACGAGTCATGGACAGTTAGAGATGCTCATCTCACCTTTTAGAGAGAGCGGAACTCCCTCCTCTCTGTCCTCACACTGATCCATGATGATGAATTCACTTCAGCTCACACACACTTTCTACCTTCATCTGCAGAGGAAACACATTAATTATCTGAAATCCTCCCTTCATCATCAGCTGCTCCTGATTGGCTCTGAGTTTCTGTTTCATATCAGTGTCAGATGAATGCAGTCAGACAGCAGCGTGAGGAAGAGGAAGCTGCCTTCAGCTGCTGGACTTCTATCAGGACACTAGATGGAGGGATTGAGCTGCAGACCATCATCATCATGCTAGATCTCAGCTGCTGAGTGAACTTTAATAAAGCAGATGTAAAGTGGAAATATTTATTTGCATGAAAAAGAGACTGAAACTAAATCAGATGGAAGATGTGAAAACAGGAAACAGACGAAAAATGTTTGACATTTTCTGTCAGCAAACCAAAACTAAAGAAAGGAAAGATGAAGAAATTCTAGTCTGGATGGAAGGTCTGGCTGAAGGAGCTGCAGAATCGCACACTGTAGCTTCTAACCTGTAAAACTGCTTTCTGAGCCTGATTTTAATGTCTGAGACAATACTTTGGTTTTGGGAAATAAAAACACCATGCAGCTTGTGAAGGAAACAGAAATATCAGCTGATCCAGTCAAACACCATCATTAACATCAAGACAATAACAATAAGCTGATCATGAATAATCATTAACTTATCAATAAATATCAACTGATCATCATGTAGTTTGATTCCACTTAATCAATAATCGTATCTGCATGTAGATTTGTCCTCAAAAAGCAAAATTATTAAAGTTGGAGGTGAAATCAGAAGTGAAGATGTTCTTCAAACATTCCAGAAACAAAGAGGAAAGTTCAGACTTACAGTTTGTTCAGAGAAGAAGACTCTTCACTCCACAGAGACACACGCAGGTGAGCTGTTTCCTGGAATGAGACAGTTCTACCTGAGATGGAGGAGGACAGGTAGGAGGAGGAGCAGTGGATTCATGTACCAACAAACCTTTAAACACTGATGGCAAAAGTCCAACATTTCAACTTTAACTGTTTTACTCGTCTAACAAGTTCAGATTATCAATACCTGCACCTGTAGCAGATGAGAAGCAGCTACACCAGGACACATCTCCAGTCTATTACAGGACCAAGACAGAAAGACAAAGAACCTAAAACACTCAGACAGCGTTTGGGAAGACCAGTTAAACCAGCTTGCTTGGCTCTGGACTGTGGAAAAGAGGCTGTACTAACTGGAGATCCCAGGATTACATGAGAAGAACTGGAAACATGGTTTATTTTACTTCATTTCATCTTATATTTCAAGCACCTTTATAGTCAACACAAATTCCTGCACAGCACACACCGAGTTCATCATAAATCCATATCACAGAACACATGCAGGTTGTGGATAATAAATAAATAAATATTTATTCATCATCACAAAAGAAGTTTGTGCTGATGCCGTACAAGTAAAGATTATAGCCATGGCTAATCTAAAACTCTTGTTCCTGGTTGGGCCTTTACATAAAATACAATAAATTACATTAATTAACAAATAATAACAAATGTTAAAAACAGAGTTGTTTCGATACTGATACCAGTAACGGAAATACCTCTGATACTGCCAAAAATGCTGGTACCCGTACTGGTGAGTACTGGGGTTCAGGAGTCCCATACTATGTCATTTAAAGGTAGAGTCCAAAGTTCCCCTCCCTGAAAATAAACGTTAGACTTGTGCAAGTGAAGCCCGTCTCCAAACCTGCCTTTGGGCCTCTACTCCCGTGCCGTGGTGTGCTTGAACCAAGGGGCAAACTCCGCCTCAGAACAGTGAAGCTCTCTTCCGCATTGTATTTAGTGTAATCCTCCCTTCATCCGCTAGGGGCTGGCTCCAAGAGCGAGCAAATCCCCATAGACTCCCATGTTAAAAACGCCGACTTCACAGCAGAAATAAACAGGTTTACAGCCTGGTTCAAAAAATCATTTTAGGTTTATTAGGTCACGTTTACCTTCATGTCAACTGTGAGGGGGGTGAATTTTTTTATAACTCATTCGTTTAGATGTTATTTATTCTTCAAATTACACATAATTAAGGGCGTGTCCTTATGATTGACATGCGGCAGACCGGAAGCTCCGCCTGCCGACCGAAGGCTCCTAGTTAGCTCCTTCTTTGCTCTTAATAAGGTCTCAGTTTGTTACAGAGTCGCACAACGGCGGTGTTTAGTCAGCGAATTGCAAGTCTAAGCATGTCTTACCTTAACCATGCCGCTTAGGGGGCTTATCTTTGTTAGCTCCTCTTAGTTTCGTGTTAGCTCAGTTAGCGTTTAGCCCACAGTACGTCAGCTGTCAATCATTTGTCCCGCGGCCGCGCTGTGCCCATTTTAGGATTTTCCTGGAGTGACGACGTACGTGACACGGCAAGATGGCGACGGTAAGACACGCCCAACTGGCTTCACATTTCTCTATTCAGAAGAGACCGGAAGCTACGTCCAGTAATTATATACAGTCTATGGCTTGAACGCAACTCTCTCTCTCCCCCTGCCTGTAATTCGCTCTTTTGTATTGTTTTGGTCTGGTCGGGACATTTCTGGTGGAGATTTCTGTTTGTATCGGCAGCCAATGACAGCGCTAAGGGCATGATGCTGTGTGGGAATAAGCTCATGATTGGAGCAGATGCCAGTCACTCGAACTCTTGAAGGAAAAAAAGAAAGAAAAAAAAACGGCAGATGCACCAAAGGAAAGGTAAGAGCTTTAGATAATGCAAGTTGGAAAACCAGGGTTAATATTAGTTTGGCTTGTACCCGCTTCTGAGCTCTGAAGGAGAAGCTTGAAGCTGAAAAGGCTGAAGAACGAGGCGGCCATTAGCCTGAGAGGGAGGGGTGCTCAGTTTGAATACTGTTTTTTGCAAACAGCAACGCTGCAGGGACTTCGGACTCTACCTTTAAACAAGAATCTATTTACTGATTAGCTCTGTTAGCTTGAACACAGTTCTTCTTCACTGCCCTTAACTTTGTGGTGTGCTGCTGCCTGCAGCCTGCCGCTAATAAGGAGCCAGTAAGACACCTGTTAACAAGGAACAAATCATAATCATGTCATTGGTGCGGCAGAATTTTACATTGGATTCTCCGACCAGCAAGACTGGATTTAAAAGTAAATGGCTTAAATTTGCTGTATCCATTCATGTTTAAAAAGGGATTCAACCTGAACCAGACCTTTCCACAATGAGGTGTAATATGTTTTTTTTGTTTTTTTATAACATAGTGGTATCGGTAATTGGTATCAGCCGATACCCACAATGCAAGCATCGCATCAGTATCATTTAAAACCACAGACACAATACAAAATCTATAAGACGTGGATTCATGTACATGGTGCTATTTACAGGTCGTCATTGTAAATGAGAACTGATTCTCAACTGACTTACATGGTTTTAAATAAAGGTCAATGCTACTACAGATGGTTACAATTTTGGTTGGCTTGCAGCCAAGATTTAATACTAAAAATGAAGGTTTTAAACTCGGATGGTCTTAAGATCCATCAGTAATGAATTCCAGATTTGCTCTTTTATAGAAGAAAGCAGACCAAATGAGGTTTTGCTGTGTGGAAGCTGACAGTTCATGTTGATGGAGCCTCTGGTGACCAACCAAATAAAAATATAGACATGTGAAAACTGAATGAAGAAATGAAAACATTTCACCAGAAAAAAAGAGAAGAAGAATTCATCTTTCTGCTGTTGTAGAGCAAATTTTTTTTTTTCTATTTTGGTTTAAAAGTACATTGTTTGCAGCCACACCTTCATTCCTTCACTGTGATAATGTGGTCTGACTGGTCTGACTGGAGTCTTTATGCTAACGTCTGGTGACAGTAGAAGCTACTCTAAAGTTCCCCTGTTTCCAACGTGGGCCCTTGGCTGGTCTTGGTTGGTACTTGGCTGGTCCTTCACCAGTAGTTTACAGATCTATGGGGGTAGTGCAATCCCATGTGATGATGTCATCAGTGAGGTCCCTAAGCAGCCTGAGTGAAAACCAGCTAAAATGGCTGTTTTGTCCATGGGGAGGAGCAGTGATTTTAATGTTCTGCTCTTGGTCTAAACTAGGGGTTTAATAAAGTCTGGCACAGTATTATGAAAGAAAACAGGAAGCAAGATGGGTGGAACAACCTGGACTGCAGCACAATCAGCACATTTCAGACTTCTGAAAGGAGGTAATGCCAGGTACTGAGAGGCTGGATGGGGAAAAAACAAAACAACAAAAACAACAAAAAAAGCATTGCAGATACCAGCAGCACATGAGCCAAAGCCATGCACTGGTGCTCTGATATTTCATACCAGTACGGGTGCTGCAGCAGGAGAATAGACGTGATCTCCCTTTCTGTGACTTCTAATTGTTTTAGCCTTATGGTAAATAGTGTAGATTGTCCTAAATCTAAATAAATATTCTTGCTGAAGCCCCGGCGGCTGCAGCCTCCACAGCCCCTGCAAGCATTGACGGGAGGCCTTCTTAAAAATAATGAATATATGTATAGTTAATGTGTGTAGAAGAGCCTTAAACAGAGTTGCTGGGGATGTGTGGAAAAAATATTTTTTTTAAAACTAAATCATTTGTTTAGAAGACTGTGTGTGGGGGGCGGGACTCCTCGAGTGAGCTTAAGCAAAGAGCTGATCAGAACAGAGGTACGGCGTCTGTGGCCAACACACCTCATGAAAGTTAGTTACCGACCGTACAGTGTATCTCTGGTTTATGGACGTTACTGTCACATGTTTATCTGCTCTACGTTTGCTGTTCGTGTCTATCTGCTGATGTTTTATTGATCTACACGACCTGTCCTGACAGAGGTAAGCTGTAAAGTAGACCACCCACCCACCTCCCAGCAAACAGTGACCATCCGGCAATGTTCCCAGAAAGTTCCTAAAGGTTACACTCCTGTGACCTCCAAGGAATGTTCCCTGAACGTTGCTGAAACGTCCCCCTAAGGGTTACATTATATAACCTTTAGGGGACATTCGGAGAATGTTCCTGTTAGCTGGGCTGATTGTTTTTGCATCTTGTGCAACGCTGAAAATGAGGCTTTTAGGCTGCTACTGTTAAAGTAATATCAAGTCTGCTCTTGTGATATGGCGCTGTCGGCCTCCTTATGGAGAAAAAATGTCAGAAGAATTGAATAGTTAAGAACTTAATGTTTTATTTGTGTGTAGACCTATCTTATGGCTAGTTATAAGCCTGCTACGGCTGCAAGCTGGCTACGTCTATACTAGCCCGTGTAAGTAGTGTTGCCACCCGCCCCGTAAAATACGGAATCGTCCTTTAATTGACAATAAAACATTTCGTCCCGTATTGAACCAATAAGCTAAATAAAAACAGGAAATTTTAAAGCCAGAAAAAACCAGCAGGATCTACGCAGGATCCTCTGGTCCTGTGTCTCTGCATGGCTGCCTGCGCGCCTGCGTGTGCTGCTGTCAAGCAGGTGCTAACAGCACCCTGCACCTTTTAAAATGTCCACACTTGATACTCCAGCATGTTCTCAAAAGTGAAAACGCTGCTAAAGAAAACACGTGAGAAGAACAGGTCCGTCCTTGGCTGGACGGCGTCAGTGGAGATGATGAGAGAAACTGTAAAACATGTAAGCGAGTGTTTTCTGTGGCGCGCTTGGACTGTCTGACATCAGACATCATCACGCATCAGAAAAGCAACACTGCACGCACCTGAGAACCGCGAAGACGAGCTAAGCGTGAGTGTCTCATCTTCATCCCCTCATCATCATCTCCTGAGACTGAATCAGTCATGACATCACATCCAGTACAGGATCAGTTTTTATCTGGTTGTGTTTTTGCCAGAAGAAGTCAGTGCATATGATTGAATGATCATTTATTTAATATATACAGAATTATTAGTAGCGGCCAATATAAATGTTATATATGGTTATTTAAACAATAAATCACAGTAATGGGTTAACATTTGATAGATAATTTAATATAAATTAAATTTATATATATATATATATATATATATATATATGTGTTATATATATATATATATATATATATATATATATATGTTGTTGTGTTTGTGCCTCTGTCGTGAATTCTTGTCTGGGCGTGCGTGGGTGGAAAAGACTTCACACAACAAGGAATATCCGTTTAGCAACTTTAGTGAAGTTACTGGTGTAACAAGAACATTACAGCTGTTCATCCGCATCAGTAATCGCTGTTTTGTTGGGCTGCGGCCTCTGGCTCGGGCACAGAACAGCAAACAACCTGTCCATGCAGTGAGCGTGAGTACCGTACAACATCCAACTATTAACTAACACTTCCGTCAAGGAGCCTCGCTGCACATCTTGCGCGCTTGTGTGGCACTTACTTTAACCAATCAAAACGCTACATTTAGCAACACGTACAGAACAAGGGAGGGTCAATTTAAGGAGTGTTATCTGTCTTACACTACCCCCTCCTGGAATACTGAGTCCCTTCAGTATAGGTTACTCAAAAAAAAGTTATTAATTGCCAACTTGCCTAACAGACAAACTAAATAAGTTAGCTCACATCACAGTAATAACAACTCAAATTTTGTCTTTAGCAAATCAACATATGAACTTAGATGTCCGCTTTAACCGTTAGTTCCTATACCTCTCTGGCTTAATAACTACTCGCCCACTAGAGGTTCTCACAGTGTTTTCTGGAGCGTCCCTTACTTCTAGCTTTTTCTCCCGATGGCATACTGGAGCTTCGGGCTGAAGTGCCTCCTCCTGATGACATGGCACCTGGGGGTCTCCGTCTGCTGCTTGACCTCTAGCAGTGTCTCCTCCTAGTGGCAGCTCTGGTGCAGGTAAGGTGTCCTCTTCGGTTAGCTGGGTAGCTAGAACTTGGCTCCGCTGTAGCACTTGGCTCCTCAGACGTTTAGCCCAAGCAGGGACCACGTCGCTGTCATATGACTTAAGCCGGTCATGATGCATTATCTTGCTGCGTTTCCTCCCCTGGATCTCATAGAGGACAGGGCCACGGCGTGCAGAAACAATTAGAGGGCCCTGCCAAGGTGCTTGAAGTTTTGGACTCCACCCCTTTTTCCTTGTGTCGTCCTTCACATAGGCTAAATCTCCGACACTGTAGCATTGTTCTCTTGCCCGAACATCATACGTCTTCCTCTGGCGTTCCTGCGCTGTGCGGAGATGCTCCCTTGCTATGTTTTGGGTCTCTCTGAGTCCTTCCTCCAGATTATAGAGAAACTCTGCTACCCCCAGCCGCTCAGAATTTAGCACTGCTGCCCCGGTCTGGATGTCTTGAGGTTGGTGAACTTCTCTTCCAAGCATCAGTTTGTTAGGGGTGAACCCTGTGACTGCGTGCTGTGAGCTGCGATACGCTGAGGTGAGTAGCGGCAGATGTTCGTCCCAATTTTTCTGGTTTTGGTCCACGTAGCACCGAACCATCTGCAACAAAGTTCTGTTGAACCGCTCGACCTGCCCGTTGGAAGCAGGGTGGTAAGGGGTGGTCCTTGTCTTTGTGATCTGCAGGAGTTTGCATACACTCTGAAACAGGGAGCTCTCAAAATTGCGACCTTGGTCAGTATGCAACTCGAGGGGGGCTCCGAACCGGGCAATGAAGTCATACACAAGCCTCCTAGCTGTTGTCTCTGCTCCTTGGTCTGGCACAGGGAAGGCTTCGACCCACCTGGTGAACTGATCAATGATGATGAGGATGTACTTGTTTCCACAGCTGGACACAGGGAAGGGCCCGAGGATGTCTAGATGGAGCCGGTCCAGGGGTGCGCCAGCTTGGTAGCTTTGCAGCTTGGCTCGCTTCACTGGTCCTTTTGATTTGCATGCATTGCAGTGCCAACATCTCTTCACAAACAGGCGGACATCCTCACTCATTCCATACCAGTGGTAGCTCTGCCGGAGACGTTCAAAAGTTTTGGCCTCTCCTAGGTGGCCTGAGTGGGGGGGTCGTGGCAAGCTCGAAGAATCTCTTGTTGCATGGATGCGGGGACTAGAAGCAGCAAGGCGGGGTGTTGAGCCCCCACTCTCTCCCAAGAATAGTAGAGGACTCCTTGTCGTAACACAACCTGAGGCCAGCAAAGCCAGAACTTCCTCACCGCAGGGCTCTCAAGCGACACTTGGTCTTTAGTCGGAGGTGCCCCGGATTCTTTCCACAGGTGGAGAATGGAGAGGACGGGGTCTGTTTTCTGTAGTTTGGCTAGCTCTTCCAAGCTGATGGATTGCAGCCAGTTTGTTACTGGGGCCTCCACCGTAGGTGCGGGTGACTGGCCTGTTTTTATCGGCTGAGCTGCATCAGCATGGCTCTCACAACTGGTCTGGATACACCTCACTGCGAGCGGCACCACGTCGTCAACATCATCCTCGAACCTGGCCCACTGTTCATGAAGTCTTTGGCAAAACCTGCACCCTCCACATGGTAGGTCAGACAAGTTCTTCCCAGCTTGGTAGCAGTCACATTTATTTGACAGTTCTCTGGTTTGCCTTGACAAGGCATCAGCATTTGAGTGCTGCCGCCCTGCTCGATGCTCGATGTCGAAGTCATATTGGCTCAGCTCTTCCAGCCAGCGAGCCAACTGGCCTTCAGGACACTTGAACCGGAAGAGCCAGGTGAGGCTGCCATGATCTGTCCTCAACAAGAACTTCCTGCCCAGCAGGTAGTGGCGGAATTGGCGGGTGAAACGGACGACAGCAAGTAGCTCGCGTCTGGTGACACAATACCTCTGCTGAGCTGGCGTAAGGTGGCTGCTGGCATACGTGAGGACTCGCTCTTCCCCCCACTGCAGTTGTGACAGAACCGCTCCGACGCTGTGACTTGAGGCATCGGTGTCAAGAATGTACTTGCCCCCAACAGTGGGGTATCCCAGCACTGGGGTAGTTGTTAGCTTTTCTTTTAGCTGTGTGAAAGCATCTTGATGTTCGTCTGTCCACAGGAACGTGGAATCCTTCCTCAAAAGGCGGTGGAGGGGGCTTGCCAGTTCTGCAAATGCTGGGACGAACTTGCGGTAATAATTGCACAGCCCGAGAAAAGCTTGCAGCTCCTGCACATTGCCAGGAGGCGTCCAGAGCTGCACATCCCTGATCAGAGCTGGGTTTGGGCGGATCCCATTGCCGCTCACGATGTGGCCCAAGAAGAGAACTTCCTCTTGAAGCAGGTGGCACTTAGATGGCTTCAGCTTTAACCCATAGCTGTGGAGACGGCTGAAGACTTCTGTGAGCCGGTCTAGGCTTTCATCCACCCCCCGACCAAGAACAATAACATCATCCAAGTAGATGAGCAACGTTTCCCACTGAAGCCCCCTGAGTACAAGCTCCATTGCTCTCTGGAACGTGCTTGGGGCGTTGCAGAGTCCAAATGGCATACGAGTGTACTCGTAGAGGCCCCATTTGGTGATGAACGCTGTCTTCTCGCGGTCCCTGTCATCCACTGCTATCTGCCAGTAGCCAGATTGAAGATCGAGTGTTGAGAACATCGTGGCTCCCCCAAGAACATCAAGACACTCCTCAATTTTAGGCAGAGGGTAAGCGTCCTTAACTGTTAGGCTGTTTAGGCAGCGGTAATCCACACACCACCGCACTCCTCCGTCTTTTTTGCGAACTAAGACGACTGGAGCAGCCCATTCAGATGCGGATGGGATGACAACACCCGACTTGAGCATGGCTTGGAGATGCTTTTCCTCCTCACCTTGAAAACCCAGAGGTGTCCTTCTTACTGGCTGGCACGCTGGTTTGGCTGATCCTGTGTCAATCCTGTGCTTGACTGCAGACATGTGACCCAGGTCAGCGTCACTCTTGGCAAAGAGAGACTGGTAAGTTAACATCAGCTGGAGAAAACGATGCTGTTGCTCCTCATTAAGTGCCTCGCTAGTAGTGCCAACCAGCTCTCTGAGATGTTCAGGAAGTTCAGAGATGGTTGCCACTCTACCAACCATCAGTGATGGCTCACCCTTTGGCTCACTCTCCATGCCGGGCCCCACACTCCCATCAGGTGAGCGTGGTGGTTTCTCTGGGTAAGCTTCAATTAAGAGACCAAGACATGCTCCTTTTGGCAGTGCTGCTTTGCTGGTAGAGAAATTGCATAGTCGGACTGGCACCCGCTTCTCCATGGTGGTGGCAACACTTCCAGAGGCTACTGCTTCTGTGATGCTCAAGGGCTCCAGTACAGCTGGAACGCCTGGTCGTGGATTCTCCACCTCACCCCACACCACACACTCGGACGTAGGTGGTATGGTAGTGGGCTCTCCTAGAGTCACTCTGGCCACACAGTAGTCTGCTCCATCTGTTACCACCTTGGAGGGCACAAGTTCATCACCAATAAAAACCTTGCCACGGGTATGGATGACAACATCGTGGGCCTTCATCAGGTCATATCCAAGAAGGACAGAGTCACGTATGGGGGCCACATGTACATCCCAGTCGACCGTTTTGGATGCAATTTTAAAGGTGACCTTCAGTCCATGTTTTGCCTTCATGCCATCCCCTACTCCTGCACTACGAAGGTAAGTGTTCTGTAGGTTGTCTGAATTGTCCCCTGAAAAGCTCTGGTACAGCTCTTCAGAGATGACGGTTGTCTGAGCTCCGGTGTCCACGACAGCTTGAGTGGGGACACCATTCACAGTCACAAGAATCTGCAGACTCTCACCCTCGTTTTTGGTGCAGCCAATCTGTGGTCCCCGTGCTAGGTGGTCTGGATTTAATGTTACCCCCGACTGCAGCCGTGGACTTTGGTCTTGATCATTGTAGTTGTCTGCATTTGCTGGGCTCGACGATCTTGTACATTCTCTCCTGAAGTGTCCCGATTCTCCACATTTAAAACATGGGCCATTTTTCCCACGGGTCGGGCTTGGGGACTGGGAGCGCATCCGACTGTGCTGCATTTGAGGATGGTTCTGTTTTCTCTCCAGTGGAGCCTGAAGTTGTGGGGTTACTTGAGTTTGTTGGTGCTCCATGTATGTGGACTGGAGGTGTTCAAACTGCAGCTGTAGCTTCCCCACAGTATGAACCAGAGTTTGGACTTGGTCTGCCAGTGCAGCGAACTGGTCTACAGTCACATATTGGGGGGGTTTGTACCCTGCGAGCAGTAGCAGTGGCATCCTCCCAGGCGTCCGCATCACTGGCCCAAGAAACACGCCTAGTTCTGTTCTTCACTTCAGTCTCACGCCCTATAGTGGCTCTGAAGTTATGCTCATGGGCCTCGACACACTGCTGAGCCTCTGCAAGGGAGTGTGGATCTCTGTTCATTACTTCATAAGCCACTTTTTGGTTTCTCAGTCCTTTTAGGAAAGCATCGGTTGCCAGTTGATCTTGCAGCTGAAGATCCACGCCCGGGTATGCAAGCGTGATTAAGCGCCGCACTTCCTCTGCAAATTCAGCCGAGGTCTCCTTTCCTTGTCGGAGCTCCCCTAGCTTTCTCCTTACTGTAGTAGGGGGGTCTTTTTTCCCAAAACGCTGAGTGAGCTGTTCCACTAGAAGAACATAGTCCTCCCTTGTACGTTCTGGCAGTGAGCAAACGTAGCGTATTGCAGCTCCTCTCAAACACTCATGCATTTTGTCTACTCTTTCAGCTGCAGTCCATCCATATTTCCTGGCTTGGCGCTCAAAAGGCAACAAGAAGGAGTCCCAGTCATCATTTCCATCAAATGTAGCAAGTTTAGGTCTGTGTGCCTCCTGCAGGGGGCTGACTGTGGTAGTTAGAGTTATTTGGTCTCTGCTCATCATATTGGGGCAAGGAGTGCTGGGTTCTGCCCTCTGTTTCCCTGGAGGCCCTCCGTCTGGCATCAGGTTCAGGATCGAAGCCCCTCCTAGTGGGACCAGGGCTGCGGTTCCGTCTGTTGATGACTTCCAGTTCAGCTGCAAAGGGACCACCAGCACGATCTCTAGGTCTTACTGGCATTTCCCAGGAGGCCAAAGGTGCAGCATCATGTCTGTCCAGTGCTGGCTGTTGTAATATCTCACCCCCAGCTCCACTGGAAACAGTCAATGGTGGCATGGCTCTCTGTGTAGCTGCATTTCCTTCTATTATGTGTGTCAGGACTGGAGCGAGCATTGTTTGCAGGCTCTTTGTCTGTTGATTTTGATTATTCAACAATGTTTGCAACCATGTAGGGACAGAATCAGGCTCAGAGGGACCACCTGTAGCTCCTTCTTCAGTCATTTTCCTTTTATTTTTTATTTATTTTTTTTATGGTTACTTTTCTCTCTTTTTAGTGTCTCTATTTGTCTTTTATATATCACAGTCTTTACTGCAGGGCTCTATGAGTTCTTGTTTTCACAGTACTGGAATTATGAGACGTTTCCCACAGGTGCTCTCACATTTGCTGCTCTACAGCTGGTGATGACGGCAGAACAGCGATTGTTGTCCTGCTCAGCTTCGGCGATGAGCTCTCATCGGAGTCCACTCGCTCCCGTCGCGGCCTGCCGGCTCGTATTAGCCCCGATAGCCTCTGTTAGCTCCTGTTCGCTGGCTCGTATTGTCCCGTTAGCAGCTGTTAGCTCCTGCTCGCCGGCTCGTATTGTCCCGTTAGCCGCTGTTAGCTCCTGCTCGCCGGCTCGTATTGTCCCGTTAGCCGCTGTTAGCTCCTGCTCGCCGGCTCGTATTGTCCCGTTAGCCGCTGTTAGCTCCTGCTCGCCGGCTCGTATTGTCCTATGAGCAGCTGTTAGCTCCTGCTCGCCGGCTCGTATTGTCCTATGAGCAGCTGTTAGCTCCTGCTCGCCGGCTCGTATTGTCCTATTAGCCGCTGTTAGCTCCTGCTCGCCGGCTCGTATTGTCCTATTAGCCGCTGTTAGCTCCTGCTCGCCGGCTCGTATTGTCCCGTTAGCCTCTGTTTTATCCGGTAGATGTACTCACAGTTGGGGAAATTTGCAAATATCCCACTTCTGACACCAGTTGTTGTGTTTGTGCCTCTGTCGTGAATTCTTGTCTGGGTGTGCGTGGGTGGAAAAGACTTCACACAACAAGGAATATCCGTTTAGCAACTTTAGTGAAGTTACTGGTGTAACAAGAACATTACAGCTGTTCATCCGCATCAGTAATCGCTGTTTTGTTGGGCTGCGGCCTCTGGCTCGGGCACAGAACAGCAAACAACCTGTCCATGCAGTGAGCGTGAGTACCGTACAACATCCAACTATATACTAACACTTCCGTCAAGGAGCCTCGCTGCACATCTTGCGCGCTTGTGTGGCACTTACTTTAACCAATCAAAACGCTACATTTAGCAACACGTACAGAACAAGGGAGGGTCAATTTAAGGAGTGTTATCTGTCTTACAATACATATACAGTGGGTTGCAAAAGTATTCATACATGACCAAAACTCAATTGCTTAGAACAGAACAAAGCAAAAGTGAGTTTCACCTTTTTATATGAAAGGAAATGGCACAAACACAACAATCCATCACTGTTTTTGTTCGTAAGCGCTCTTTATTATGAATAGGTTGTATAAGTATTCACACCCTTGCACCAAAGATGTTATTTTGAGTCGAAAATGATTGCACACTATAAACTATTGCCTCACAGTGTCACAGGCGGTATTCAGTCCCAGGTGATTTGTATATCCTTGATTGCTCCCCATAATTAGTGCCCAATAGTCACCTGTCCACAGTCATCCCATGCTTGTCAGCAGACAACAGTCATGAAGTCCAAGGAGCTCTCAGAAGACCTCAGAAAGAACGTTGTAGAGAAGCATAGCGATGGGCAAAGCTATGTAGCCATCGCAAGTTCACTCAATGTGCCAAAAAGTACTGTTGCATCACTGGTCCAGAAGTGGAAGCGCCACAGTACCACTGTGAACCTCCAAAGAACAGGGCGCCCCTCCAAGATCACGGCAAAAGGCAAAAGGAAATTACTCTGGGAAGCCAGAGCAAACCCCTCCGTCACTCTTGAAGACCTGAAGAAGTCTCTCCAGGGTGCTGGGACTAACGTTCACAAGTCCACAATATCCCGCACTTTACACAAGGAAGGTCTCTATGGGCGTGTTGCAAAGAAGAAGCCATATCTGAAGAAACAACATCTCAAGGCTCGTTTGCAGTATACCACCACACACGTAGGAACGTGTGATCTGGTCAGATGAAACGAAAATAGAACTTTTGGCCTGAACGCCAAGAAGTATGTTTGGCGCAAAGCTAACATAGCTGATGATCCAGCTCATACCATCCCTACCGTGAAACATGGAGGTGGGAATATAATGCTATGGGGCTGTTTCTCTTCCTCCGGTCCTGGTGAGCTTGTCCGTGTGCAAGGGATTATGAATAGTGCAAAATACATCAACATCCTGCAGGAAAACGTCTTCAAATCTGCAAAAAGCCTGAAGCTTGGGAGGAAGTTCACCTTTCAACAGGATAATGATCCAAAACATACGGCTCGAGTGACACAAGAATGGTTCAGGAAGAAGAAAGTGAAGGTTCTAGACTGGCCCAGTCAAAACCCAGATCTCAACCCAATAGAAAACCTGTGGAGGGATCTGAAGATTGCTGTCCACCGAAGGTCACCAAGTAACCTGACTCAGCTGGAGCAGTGTTGCAAAGAGGAGTGGGCGAAACTGTCCAAGGACCATTGCACAAAACTCATTGCTGGCTATCCAAAGCGATTGGTAGCTGTTATTGCTGCCAAAGGAGCTGCAACCAAGTACTGATTGTGACTTAATGACTTAGTGTGAATACTTTTGCAACAATGTCATACAAACTTATGCAACCTTTTCATAGTAAAGAGCGCTTACGAACAAGAACAGTGATGGATTGTTGAGTTTGTGCCATTTCCTTTCATATAAAAAAAGGTGAAACCCACTTTTGCTTTGTTCTTTTCTGAGCAATTTAGTTTTGGTCATGGGTATGAATACTTTTGCAAGCCACTGTATGTATATATATATGTAGCCTATATGCACACAATACATTTCCAAAAACTTGTAGAGCTTTTTGTGTATTCTGTGTCAAAATGTTTATTTTGAGGAATACGGTGTTCTGTTATCACTACACAAATTCTTTTGTTGGTGTGGTTTAAAGGTATAGTCCGAAGTTCCCCCCAGTAAAAAATAAACGTTAGACTTGAGCAAGTGAAATCTGTCTCAAACTCGCCTTTGGGCCTCTACTCCCATGCTGTGGTGCGCTTGAACGCAACTCTCTCTCCCCGCCTGTAATTCGCTCTTTTGTATTGTTTTGGTCTGGTCGGGACGTTTCTGGGTGGAGATTTCTGTTTGTATCGGCAGCCAATGACAGAGCTAAGAGCATGATGCTGTGTGGAAATAAGCTCATGATTGAAGCAGACACCAATCACTCAAACTCTCGAAGGAAAAAGAAAGAAAGAAAGAAAGGAAACACCGTGGATGCACCCAAGAAAAGGTAAGAGCTTCAGATAATGCACTTTGGAAAACCAGGGTTAATAATAGTTTGGCTTGTACCTGCTTCTGAGCTCTGAAGGAGAGGCTTGAAGTTGAATAGGCTATCTAGAACGAGGCGGCCATTAGCCTGAGAGGGAGGAGCGCTAAGTTTGAATACTGTTGTTTGCTAACAGAGACGCTGGAGGAACTTGAGACTCTACCTTTAACTGTATGGATGACCTGACTTTCTTTCAAGTCATAAGAGGCAGTAAAAGAAATAATTGTAATTAATCTGTCATCCCACTCTAGGTTACAGTAGAGGTGACACAGGTGTACCACAGATTCAGACACAACAGAGCTGTCTACAATAGATAACTTTAACAGTTACATTCAGTTCTTAATTTATTTACTAGGCTTATATTTTAAGTTAATCGTTGCACACTCCACACAAACAGATCTTTGGGTTCTGTTGCTGCCATGTCGTATGTGCATGACAGCATCAAATTAACTAAGTTTTGTGCTTATGGCACTTTGTTATATATTTTTTCCTCATTTTATTTAAATAAGGATGGATGTAGTTACAGCATATGTAGCCTAAATGACAGCACTTTTTACGCAACAGTGTTGCCTAAACAATGTGCTCATTGCAGCATTTCAAGCTTTAAGTGTAACAAATTATTTTATTGATCATTCCTTTCCTAAAAACTCTGGTGCAAAATAAAGCATACCACTGCTGTGGGGGGCCCACCGTACGGGTAACGGCCCGTGGTGGTCATGGCCCCGATGAGCTGTGGTAGGTGTCCCTTGTTTATTTTTCTGAAAGGTGGCAACCCTGGGCCTATACGACGAAGCCGGATTTTCTCTTATCGAGGTAACTTCAGGGTTAACCCTGGGTTTTTCGTCCTATGACGCTGGTTCACTTCTGATCGGGTTATATCTCCCCGGTAACTTATGCTGAACGCCTAACCTGGTCTGGACCAGGTTAAGTTCTGGATAAGAGATCTCCGACTATAAAAGCACCACCCCCTGACCAATCAGCACTCTTGGAAAATGGCCTGCCCATTTTTAGAAGATCTTGTCGATGCCGGTGCGCAGATTGTGAGAGGAGTTCTTAGAAGAGAGAGAATTTTCAGAGATGGTGCAACCCTTTTGATCTGCCACATGACACTTTATATGAAAGATATAGGTTTTCCTCTGCTGGACTCCGTTACATCTGTCAGCTGTTAGAGCCGTACATCACTAATGTAACGCATCGCAGCCGGACACCGACAACACCACAGATGCTCTTCATCACACTGAGGTTTTATTAATGTTAGACTAATTGAATTAATTTTGATATAGACCAACGCCTCACCTCGAGTGAAAAAAAAAATTAGTGCTGTACTGATGTAGCTGAAAAGCTTATTTTTTGTGGCCGAATTATGCTCACGGTCCCACTCAGTAAAACGTCATTCATTTATTCATTCATTCATTCATTCACTGGTAGTTTGATGCACACCGTTGGCGACACTGAAAACGTATGCAAAAACATGTCATGTAATACCCGCTTTTTTCCCTGTGGGCTGCACAAATATTAAATGAAATTCCATTCATTCATGAAAGAGTGTGGCAGCATAGAATCTCGTCAATGGCCGGTTTGGATTATATATTTGTATTTGTTCTTTACTTGTTCCCATGATCGTCTTGCGCTGCGGGGTTGCATCTGAAATAATGTGATTAAGAGGTCACACATGTAGAAAACATGAATTTATGGAGCGCACACCCACCCATGACCCACCCATGCCGGCATGGTGAAGGGTTACAACACGTTCAACGATATGAGCCTAAAATATCCATATGCACAGTATGAGAAGCAAATATACTGAGGAAGCGCTGTAGTGTGATGAACACTAAATGATCAGAGTCCGATATTGTTCCATGATTGTACAATCGCACGGACTTGCTGCGCATTAACAGCCAGCATTAATTCCTGGCTTTTGCTGCGGCGACTGTGTTGCCGCAGCATAAATGGAGCCATTTATTATCATTCCTGAATCATAATGTCGTGTTATCATTCAGGAATGATGATCCTGAATTCTACATATTTCTTAAGTATCATCGTCTGCTCCTCCATGGTGAAATATGTCGCTCTCTGTTTCTCCATGTCTGCGATTGGTCAGATGCTTCCAGCGCCGCCTCTTTTATGTGAGCGCGCACTGATTAAGATTGGAAAACCCTGGGTTGAGTTACCGAGTTGATAACCAGCTTCATAGTACCGTTTATCAAGACCGCAGATGTCTGGTTAAGTCAACCCAGGTAACTGAGAGAAATCCCGGGCATGTTAATCCGGCTTCGTCGTATAGGCCCCCTATGTCTAAGTGCTTAAACGAGCATGATCCCTGCTATTGTCAAAAGGGCCTTTTATTCATGTATTTCTTTAGCTAGTTAAGGAGGACATGTTAATCCCAAGCCAATGGGTCACCAGGTTGGTAACTTCGCAGTTAATTGAAAGAAAGTGAGGACAACAAAAACCCCCGCAGACTGATAGCAATTAACAAGGAAAGTACAAGGAATTACAGGAAAGTAGCCTCAACAACTCAACTCCCTGTCAAATATTTGTTCAGCCATAAAAGTTTTATAGTAATTTATTACTCATGGCAACAACCTCACCTCATTGTCAGTCTAAATGAAGAAAAAAAAATTGTTTTCTCTAGCCAGCATTACTTCGCTAGTCCCAGAAATGAACTTCCTGTTTACATGCTAATGTAATTCACGTGCGTCTGGCTGTGATGTGGCACATGCTCAGAATGTGCAAATGAACATCAACCTTTAAAGGATTCTTAAACAACAGATGCAGATTAGACGGAGTTAAACGTCCCATATGACATTAACGCTTAGTGGAGACATAGTTTTTATTATCATTATTATTACTATTTTCATTCACGTACTGTAGACGTGGGGATGTTATTCATTCATTTGGCACCCTGGAGAAAAAAAACAATGCTGCTATTGTTTTCTCTGGTTGTGACATAGGGTTTTTGAAGAGTAGTTGGGGACAGTGTTGCCAACTCTTTATGAAGAGAAGTCACTATTGGCTGACCCAAAAGTTGCCACATGGCATCTCTGGCTCGATAATATGGTAATGCACATGTGCAGAATCTTAAAATTACACTATTTACATTTACTTTTGGCTTACTGAAATGCTTATTTAGAAGGGTACTGAAGAGGTGACATACATGTTTGAGTCATGGTGCAAAGAAGAACCAGTTGTGCCCACAAGGCATCATGGGAAATAATGTAGATGAGGAGGCATGGTCAGACACAAACTATTGGCTCAGGAGGGCTGCTGTCTGCAAAGCAACAGCGGAAGCATTGAGTGAGTACTGGGAAACAGGGAAGGGAGGGGCTAACGGAAGGCAGCTCTGATGAACGGGTGGAGCGATATAAACTTTATCTGTCTCCATGAGCACCAGGAAAAGTCGCTAGATTTGTCGCTAGGTGCTTTTTGAAATAAGGCGCTAGAGGGGTCTGAAAAGTCGCTAAATATGGCGACAAAGTCGCTAAGTTGGCAACAATGGTTGGGGAGTCACTCACGAGGGGTGGAAAGTAGCTAAATTACATTTAGTCAAGTAACTGTTTTGTGAGTAATTTGTAATGCTTTGACTAGTTTTTGAAATAGGTAATTTTACTTTTACTCAAGTACATTTTAACCCAAGTAATTTACTTCACTACTTTGGAATCCTCCCCCATTACTGAGCTAAAAATTAAATGCAGGAGGAGAAAAATCCACCTGAATGGGTTTTATGTTGAACTTTATGAATTTTTAAAGGAATAGTACACCCACAGAATGATGTGCCTTCATTTCTACTCACCCTCATGCTGAGCAAGACTCTGGAGCACTTTTTTAATATCTCAAATGCAGACGGAGATCGGGAGGCTTTTCGTTATCCGTCAACTGTCATATCATGGAGTACACATGCGGTCAACACAAAAAGATCCATAAAAGTCCACAAAAACTTGGCAATATTCCTCCATACTGCTCGTCCAATGTAATCTAAGTGTCCTGAGTGGGTAGCGTCCATAATTTACTTTAAAGGACATTATTTAGTGTATTTTTATAGCCTAAACAGTAAAACATCTTACTTCCGCGAAGCACACCCATGCGAGTTCACGAAACAACGGAAGCTGTGGCAGATGAGATTGCGCATTCTGTCTTCCTTTCTTTCTTTTAAATCAATAGTCAACCCCTCTTGTGTTTGTCCCGTTTTTTCCGCAGCTTGTTCACTCTAAGCACAATGTAAACATCAAATTACTTCTTCTACACTTGCATTATCAGCAGAGTAGGTGCTGAATTCCGCAGCATCCGTAGTGTCATGAACTCGCATGGGCGCGCATCGCGGAAGTAAGATGTAGTACCGCTACTTCTCCCCTGATTGGTTCTGAGTTTCTGTTCAATATCAGTGTCAGATGAATACAGTCAGACAGCATTGTGAGTAAGAGAGGAAGCTGCCTTCAGCTGCTGGAGTTTTATCTCGACACTAGAACATGGGATGGAGCTGCAGACCATCATCATGTTAGATCTCAGCTGCTGGGAGAAACCTCATTATGTATGTATGTATGTATGTGTGTATATATATATATATATATATATATATATATATATATATATATATATATATATATATATATATATATATATATATAAATATGTTAGTATCTTGTGAAATATTGTTTTAGTTCCATGAAAAAGCAACTGAAACTAAATCAGATGAAGATGTAAAAACAGTAAACATGAAAAAATGTTTGAAATTTTCTGTTGGCAAACAGAAACTAAAGAATGATGTCAAAGACGGAAAAATGAAGTATTTCCAGTTTGGATAGAAAGTCTGACTGAAGGAGCTGCAGAATCGAATAGCACCTACTGTATCTACAGCCAGAGCCGCTATAAACCACGCCCCCTATAAGACACACCCACCACACCAATAAGCGCACAGAATTTAACCCTAACTATAGGGGGTGTGGGTAGTGTCGTGGTAGTGTTGCGGGCCTTAACGTGGCAGACCCAGGCTTGAGTCCCCGACACGGCACTCAGGCAAACCACTGTGGACCCTTGAGCAAGGTCCTTAGCCCCCACCAACCCTTACCAAAAAGTAGTATATGCAAGTATGCTTTAAGTATGCTAATTTTAAGATTTGAATAAGACAGTATACTTTCAGTTTACTAATTAAATACTTATCAGAAATATACTTAACAAAGTTTACTTGGCATTTACTAATAGATATACTAAACTTTTAACATATGTAGCCTATACTTACATTTAAACTTCTGAACAATATACTTCAGAATCAGAATCAGAAAAACTTTATTGTCATTGTACCGGCGTCCCAGTGCAATGAAATTCTTTTTCCAGTACAACCCGTCCAAGACTACACAGACAGTAGACACAATACAAACAGAACCGGGCAGACTGAGGGTGCAGCCACACGAGCAGCGCACCTGTTTGCAGAGTGAAAAAGATAAACATTGGGACAGGTGGGGAGAGGAGAAAAAAAAAAGAAACCACTGTCCCGCCCTCTGCAGAGGACGTGATAATGGGTTAAAAAAAACACCCTCAGTACAATTAAGCACGGCTCTGAATCGATAGTATATTGTACATTTTCAAACATACTGGTTTCTTTGATACCAAGAGCTTAAATGTTACTGGACCATTTGGTGAAGTCAAATAAAACACCTGAATCTAGTTTTGTCATAAATTTTGTAATATTTTTTTTTACTCAGCATTAAAGGTGAAGTAGAAGTATAATTTTCAGTATATTTGAAAATGTAGTTTTAAAACACTAAACAGTGGACTATAAGTGTATTATCAGAAAACTCATAGCAAACCTAAAAGGTTACTTTCTGTATACTTTAAAGTCTACTTCACTGTTGCCAACTTAGTGACTTTGTCGCTATATTTAGCGACTTTTCAGACCCCTCTGGTGACTTATTTTCAAAAAAGCACCTAGCAACAAATCTAGTGACTTCTCCTGGTGCTCATGGAGACGGATAAAGCTTATATCGCTTCACCTGTTCATCGGGAGCTGGCTGCCGTCAGCCCCTCCCTACCTGTTTCCCGGCACTCACTCACTGCTCCCGCTGTCCCTTTGCAGGCAGAAGCCCTTTTGAGCTGCTGTGAGATGACCACGCTTCTTCACCAGATTATTTCCCATGATGCCTTGTGGGCACAACTGGTTCTTCTTTGCCCCATGACTCAAACGTGTATGTCACCACTTCAGTACCCTTGTAAAAGAACAATGTATGTCTAAATAAATTTATATTGCCATCAAATGGTTATGTGCATGCGTAAATTTGACTGCTTGGTACTGTGGCGTTATTAAGTGACTTCGGATAACTGTTGGTTCTACCAATAGCAACTTCTGCTGCAGAGTTGGCCAGAGTGGTCTTCTTTCTTAAAGTAAAAGGAAATCGAGAAGTATACTGCTAGAAATCTAACTGTATACACAGAAGAATACTTTTAGTATACTTAACAGTGTACTTTGAAGGTTTTAGTACGAGTAAACTAACAGGATACTTTAAAGTGTACTTTCTAAAAATAAAAGTAAGCTTGAAGTTTTAGTACGAGTACACTCACAGTATACCAGAACATTACTTTAAAGGAATAGTTCACCCACAGAATGATTTAACTTTATTTTTCACTTACCCTCATGGTGAGCATAACTCTGGAGCACCTTTTTAATATCTCAGATGCGGCCGGCGATCAGGAAGGCTTCTCATTTCCACACAACTTTCATATAATGGAGTTAGATTGAACCCGAGCCAACAAGGTCCTTAAAAGTCCACAAAAACTTGTCGATATTCCTCCATACTGCTCGTCCAATGTAATCCAAGTATCCTGAGTGGGTAGCGTCCAGAATTTACTCGAAACTACGCCATTTAATATATTTTTAGAGCCTAAACAGAAGTAAATCGCATCTCCTGCGAGCACGCTGATGCGTGTTCATGAAACTACGGAAGGCATGGCAGATGAGATACCATGTTCTCTTTTTCTTTCATTGTTTGTTTTAAATCAATATCCAACCCCTCTTGTGTTTGTCCCGGTTTGTCTGCAGCTCTGTCGCTCTTAGCACAATGTAAACAGCGAATTTCTTCTTCTACGCTTGTATTATCAGCAGAGTAGGCTCTGAATGCCGTGACTTCTGTAGTTTCGTGAACGCGCATGTGCGCGCCTCGTGGAGGTAAGAAGTACTACTTTTTAGGCTCTAAAAATATAGTAAATGACATCGTTTTGAGTAAATTCTGGACGCTACCCACTCAGGACACTTCGATTACATTGGACGAGCAGTATGGAGGAATATTGACAAGTTTTTGTGGACTTTTATGGACCTTTTTGGCTCGGGCACAATCGAACTCCATTATATGAAAGTTGGGTGGAAATCGGAAGTCGTCCTGATCTCCGGCTGCATTTGAGATATTAAAAAAGGGGTCCAGAGTCTTGCTCACCATGAGGGTAAGTGGAAAATAAAGTTAAATCTGTGGGTGAACTTTTCCTTTAATCCCACCACTATTTCACAATTAAAAACAAAATCACTTATTCCACCTCCTCACTGCCTTCCATTACATTATCTAAAAACCGAGAATGCAAAACTAGAAATGAAAAGGAAACAGAAACAAGAAACAACAACAAAAGCCAACAACAGATAAGCACATATCATTTCATTTAACCACCCTCTTCCCTGTATCTTTCAAGCATCATATGTTTATTTGATCTTAAATTGCTTTATGTGTGAACAGTGCTCAAATCATTGTTTAGATTATTCAACAGGGTCACCCCACATACAGATACACAAAAGCTTTTCCTGGTAATTCTTACCTTTGATTTTTTTGAAGCAAAATAATCCCCTTACATTATATTTATCCTCCTCTGACTAAACATGTTTTGAATATTTCCTGGCAGTTGGCTAGCTTTTAATTCTAAACATGATTTGTGCTGTTTGATAAAGGGATCGGCATTAGCGATCATCTTTTGGATCATTCGTCGGGAGAATTAACGATCAATTATTAATCATTAAGAAATGCATTTTAAAAAATGATTACAAATGAAAAATACTTTATTCATCCAAGAAGGAAAATTCAAAATTGTAAAAAGCTCACTTTTTTTTTTCTTTACAATATAACATTTATATGAAATGATAATATAACAATAATATAACAAAAAATGAGTCAGTCAGTCTTGTTCTTCAGGGTGATGCTGCTGGCAGGAATGAATTTCTGTATCTCTCCATTCTACAGCGAATCTGACGCAGCCTCCCACGGAACTGTGTTGTGGAGGGGAGGAAGAATCCTTCATCATCTTCATCAGCATGTGCAGCATTCTTTTTTGTTCAGCTGAACTCCAAGGTATTTGTCATGGGAGTTTTTATTGAGTTTTTATAAAACGTGTCACAGTATTTCCAATGTGAGGAGTCATTATCTAACGCAAAATGGTCTCACGCCGGACTTCACCACGGTGAAGTTGGTTTTAAGTTGAATATTGGCTCTTCGTGATCCGCAGAGTCACCCTGCGTACACACCAAACGCGATTTGGGCGTCAAGGGCGCAGGTTTAATGCAAAGTCAATGGCCTGACACGCGACGAGGAGGCGTTGAAAACCATGCGGCGCATTGCGCGCGGCATGTCTAGGTGCGTTACGCGCATTTTGCGTGGCACGTTTTGAAATTTTGAGCACATCACGGGTAGCAGACGCCAGAGTTGTAAAATCTGAACTTTGGCGTCTTGACGCAGGGCATCACCCAATCAGAGCGACTCGATGTCATGACACACACACACTTTTTATGACAGGACGGGAAACACCAAGACGAACCAGGGGAATCTCCTCTCTCTCTGAAGACAGAGGAGGATAAACTGTGATCTGTGTCCTGTCCCGGTGTCTGAACGGTGGTTTGATGACATGAGGCCTCATGTACAAAGGGTTCGTACGCACAAAAACGTGGCGTACGATCATTTCCACGGTAAAGTCGAGATATATCAAGAATGGAATAACCGTAGAAATGTGCGGTGCTTCACGTCAACTTCATGGCTGGTGTACAAACGTTTCCACAGCTGTTGAGACTTTGGCAACACTTGAAGGGGGCGCTGGATACTGTTATAAGAAATAAATGTGAAAACAACCAGTCCCCAGACTGAGTGATGTGATCAGACACATGAACAAACAGCCCTCATAAACAATTAACACCTGCGTCTGCAATTATGTGTGGATATAAAAGCGCAAAGTGGAGCAAATATAGGCTCCTTTCCAGCAGCTGTTTTAGATGGAAGAAAACGTTTGAAATGGAGCGATATGCAGAGAGAGTGTATTTAGAGGTCTTACTGATTTAATTATAAGTGGCTGGTCAGACGCTTTAAGTTCCTAGAGACGATCTCTGTGCGCAGAGCTGAAGCCAGGCTGGGGGCGTAACACACCCAGCTGCGCCTCCACGCGCTCTGGCGAATAAATTCACTTATATGCCGATTTATTTATTAATGCACTTAATTTGTGAGGACATCTATAGGATGATCTGTTCATTCACTTATACCAACACAGCGGGGGGGACTTGGCCAGGAAAGGTGATTTAATAGTAGCAGGTCGGTTACGTCTGCGTCCCCGGGGATGAGGAAATCCCCGAGGCTGTGACGCAGGTGATGCTGGAGGAATTCCCAAAGCTACACATCCTCTTATGGTAATAGATTGTGTCAGCTAATAAATACAGTATTTCCAGTGGCATCAGGCTGTGAGGAGGCGACTGTATAAACACCGTTTCACAAATACATATTTATTTACCTTGAGAAAAACCTGAGTCACCCGCGTAGAACCCCACCACCGTGAAAGAAGGGGAAAGCCATTACAAGCAGCCGTCCTCCAAATCATCCAACTTAAAGTTGGACCACTTCTTATTTTGGCTTTTGTGTGCGTGACTCTGACCACGTCACACACTCTCCCCATTCACTTTTCTGTTGGGGTATGATGCCGGACAACTGCGTGCTAAAGTGCACATTTGCGCATTTCTACTGAAACAAGCTGCCTCAAGTTCGTTCTCTTGTGAATTTTTTTCAATTTCATTCACTGTCACGCTCATGTTTTGTCTTTCTGATCGTGCAGAGAGGAGAATCTCCAGTGCAGATCTCATTTATATGTCATTTGTATATTTATATGGGGTGGACAGGGAGGTGTCAGGTACCCACTCATGTGCGCTCAATTCATTGATGATCGTCAAGAAGATGACTGCAGAAAAGAATGCTGCACAAGCTGATGAAAAGATTGAGGATTCTTCCCATCCTCCACAAAAACGGTGAAGAATCAACAGAGTGTGTTCAGTGGGAGGCTGCGTCAGGTTCGCTGTAGGACGGAGAGATACAGAAATTCATTCCTACCAGCAGTCATCACCCTAAAGAACAAGCCTGACTGACTGACTGACTTATTATTATTATTATCATCAATGTTATATTGTTAAAAAACAAGGGGGAAAAGAGAAAGAAAAAGAAAAAAGAGAGCTTTTTTGCATTGTCAAATTTCCTTCTGGGATAAATAAAGTATTTTTCATTTCATTTCAATTTACGTTGGTTGAGATGTACAAAGGAAAAATACTTGGATCCATGCGCACGCACAGATTCATACATCTGAAAACTTTTGTGCGTATGACGTTTTCAGGATTTGATCGTACGCCGGGTTTCAGTACGAAATCCACGCAACTCTTTGTACATGAGGCCCCTGCTGTGCCGATGGGATTTACTGGGCTTATAATGCTACCCCACATCGGGACAGCAGGTTGTTAAACTGGACCGGATCAGATGGCTGAAAGCTCCCCTCATCAGCGCGCAGCTCCTGGAGTAAATGATGAAACTCATCACACTCAGAACACCTGGAATCATCTGGTGAACCAGACACAAAGCAGAGAATCCCGCTGATGACATCCCTGCTTTATTTATCACATAACACCGAGCCACTTTCTCTACTGCATCTGTCATTGTACAGACAGATCAATGACAGGAAAAAGAAAAAGGAGGGGCTCCTCCCGAGGCGTGTCGAGCGCGGCTTGGCTGGACATCCCTTGCCGTGGCGCGTCAGAGGCGTCAAGATGCTGGAAATCAAGCGTCTGACTTTTTCGTGACCCAGCGTCTAACTTTGGGCATCAGGCGCAATTTTGACACCCAAATCACGTTTGGTGTGTACGAAGGGTCAGCAGCGTCTTGCTCACGTCTGATCTCTAATTTGAAACCAACTTAACCGTGGTCCAGACTTCGCCGTGCTCGCTTCATTCTGGTTTAGACAAGTCTTCTTTCAGCTGCTTTGACAGAGAAGACGGCAGCTTGCAGGCGGCTTTCTCTGCTGTCTTTAGGCTACATCGCCTCCCGCTGGTAGAATGTTTTATAACCGCCACATTGTGACATTTATTTCAGAGCTCCAAGACATAAGGCCCTTTCAGATAGAACGCGTTTTTCGCCGAGTTCACCGCGGGGTAGGGCACAGACTCGGCGGCAGACCCGGCGGCAGCAAACACGTCAGGCACGCGTTGCTAAGCGACAGACCAGGAAGTGTTTTCTCCCCGGAACGCTTCGTTGTGAGAGATGTACCTCTCATGGTCGCAGCAAAGAGCTTTGCTCCAAGGGAGGAGGAGGAGATCAGCAGCAGATAAAAGGGTGGGGGTCCACCTGATCCTGATAACAAGGCAGAACGTGGGGAGTTCAGGCTCGTCCGCGAGCTGCATTCTTTCACACAGACCTCTTCCAGGTTTACTTCAGGCTGAAAAATGACCACTTTTTTTCCCTGAACTGGCCTCTCCTATTGGACGCGCTAGGATGTCGTCACAGCGCGCTGCGCCCGAATTGAAAAATGTTCAATTCGAGCGCAGCGGCGTCAGCGCAGCGGCGTCAGCGCCACCGCGGCGGCATGCGGCCACCTTGCGCGCCGCGGTGCTTCGCGGCATGGCGGAACGCGCTGCCGCGGCGGTACCACATACACAATGAATGGGTTTGCCGCCGTCCTCTTGCGCTTGGCGCGTTCTATCTGAAAGGGCCTATACACTACATGAATGAACTCTGTTTTATAACACCGTCGGATGATCAAAAAAAAAAAAAAGTGATCGAAAAATTCTTAACGCTCAATTATCGATCATCGATTAATTGTGCCCATCCCTAGTTTGATATTCTATCTGATCCCTAAGTTTTAAGATCCTTGACTGTAAAAACAATAAATGTGCATGGTCCCTATAGCCAACTCTGTTAATTATCCTGATCGCTTTTTTTCTGGAGAATATATAGAGGTTGTATTGAAGTCCAGTAATTACTGCCCCATATCTCTGCACAGTAGCTTAGATATGGTGACACTGATGACCAGTACAGAATGTGAAGTGATGGATTATCCAGGACCTGTTTTGCTTTGTATAATACTGCAATTGTTCTTGAAATTTTGTACTGTAAATGTTTTATGTGAGGTTTCCAAGAAAGACGATCGCCAATGGATGATTTTCGTAATTAATGGATACGTCACTCGCGCATGCTCGCAACTGCCCATGACGGTCAGAAAGCTTTGGAAGCCCATTAGAATAGAATGGTAACGGTAACAGCGTTAATCACAACAATGCTGGAAAAGTGATGCAGGAAACCTAACGGTACCATCTGGGTCACGGTTCTTAAGCAAACAGCATGTCCTCAAACAGCAAGGTGATTAAAGCTAGAGCCGAAATCAGAAGTGAAGATGTTCTCCAAACATTCCAGAAACAAAGAGGAAAGTTCAGACTTAGTTTGTTCAGAGAAGAAGAAGAAGACTCTCCACTCCGCAGAGACACACACAGGTGAGCTGCTTCCTGGAATGAGTCAATTCTACCTGAGATGGAGGAGGACAGGTAGGAGGAGGAGCAGTAGATTCATGTACCAACAAACCTTTAAACACTGATGGCAAAAGTCCAACATTTCAACTGGGACTTTTTACCTGTCTGACCAGCTCAGATTATCATCAATACCTGCATCTCTAGCAGGTGAGAGGCGTGTACACCTGGAGAGGTAAACCTGGACTCGTCTCCAGTCCATTACAGGACCAGCACAGAAGGAAAAAGAAAAATATCACACTTACTACAGACAGTTTAAAGGGATATTGTGTAAGTTCTCCTGTTATTCAAAAAAAATTATTACGTTCAAAAATGTGTTTCCATTAATCAACAATCACTCCCATCAACAAACTGAAGTACTCCTGTAAGCTCGGAATCTGCCGTTCACATCACTCATATCTACATTGAACTGGTAGGCTCGTTGGTGCCTCCCATATCACGTCGCCATTTTTTTACGTTCAGTAGAAGCGTGATAGGAAACCACAGAAACGCACCGGAGACACCGGAGTTGTCGGCTCAGTTCAAGGTAATGCCTTTGAAAAGTCACTGCGGGTGCAGTGAGGAGGAACCAGCGTTACACTGATGCTGGGTTCACGTGCCGTCGGTAACAAACCAGATGTCATTTTAATCAATAAAGCTGAGAGAAAGACGGTAAAACATGAGTCAGGGAAAACAATACGACATCGCCATGGCAACATATCAGAGATGGGGACTGAAGTCACTGTAACTGACAGACCACGTCTTCACATATAGGCTTGTTTATGCCTTTACATGCAGCGCCTGTTGTCCGTCTGCCCTCTGCCCAGCTTCAAGGGAATGCATCATGAAAAATAGGAGCGAGTTGCTTGTGATATACAACTGCTACGCAATGTCCCTTTAAGGAGACCAGTTAACTCAGCATGCTTGTTTTTGGACTGTAAGAAGAGGCTGTAGTAACCAGAGAGATCCCAGGATTACACGGGGAGGACCAGGAACATGGTTAATAAATAAATATATATACATATATCTATATATACAGTGGCTTGCAAAAGTATTCATACGCATGACCAAAACTCAATTGCTCAGAAAAGAACAAAGCAAAAGTGAGTTTCACCTTTTTATATGAAAGGAAATGGCACAAACTCAACAATCCATCACTGTTTTTGTTTGTAAGCACTCTTTACTATGAATAGGTTGTATAAGTCTGTATTTCATTGTTGCAAAAGTATTCACACCAAAGATTTTATTTTGAGTCGAAAATGATTGCACACTATAAACTATTGCCTCACAGTGTCACAGGGCGGTATTCAGTCCCAGGTGATTTGTATATCCTTGATTGCTCCCCATAATTAGTGCCCAATAGTCACCTGTCCACAGTCATCCCATGCTTGTCAGCAGACAACAGTCATGAAGTCCAAGGAGCTCTCAGAAGACCTCAGAAAGAGCGTTGTAGAGAAGCATAGCGATGGGCAAAGCTATGTAGCCATCGCAAGTTCACTCAATGTGCCAAAAAGTACTGTTGCATCACTGGTCCAGAAGTGGAAGCGCCACAGTACCACTGTGAACCTCCAAAGAACAGGGCGCCCCTCCAAGATCACGGCAAAAGGCAAAAGGAAATTACTCTGGGGAAGCCAGAGCAAACCCCTCCGTCACTCTTGAAGACCTGAAGAAGTCTCTCCAGGGTGCTGGGACTAACGTACACAAGTCCACAATATCCCGCACTTTACACAAGGAAGGTCTCTATGGGCGTGTTGCAAAGAAGAAGCCATATCTGAAGAAACAACATCTCAAGGCTCGTTTGCAGTATGCCACCACACACGTAGGAACGTGTGATCTGGTCAGATGAAACGAAAATAGAACTTTTTGGCCTGAACGCCAAGAAGTATGTTTGGCGCAAAGCTAACATAGCTGATGATCCAGCTCATACCATCCCTACCGTGAAACATGGAGGTGGGAATATTATGCTATGGGGCTGTTTCTCTTCCTCCGGTCCTGGTGAGCTTGTCTGTGTGCAAGGGATTATGAATAGTGCAAAATACATCAACATCCTGGAGGAAAACGTCTTCAAATCTGCAAAAAGCCTGAAGTTTGGGAGGAAGTTCACCTTTCAACAGGATAATGATCCAAAACATACGGCTCGAGTGACACAAGAATGGTTCAGGAAGGAGAAAGTGAAGGTTCTAGACTGGCTCAGTCAAAGCCCAGATCTCAACCCAATAGAAAACCTGTGGAGGGATCTGAAGATTGCTGTCCACTGGTCACCAAGAAACCTGACACTGCCACTGTATATATATAAATATGTTAGTATCTTGTGAAATATTGTTTTAGTTCCATGAAAAAGCAACTGAAACTAAATCAGATGAAGATGTAAAAACAGTGAACATGAAAAAATGTTTGAAATTTTCTGTTGGCAAACAGAAACTAAAGAATGATGTCAAAGACGGAAAAATGGAGTATTTCCAGTTTGGATAGAAAGTCTGACTGAAGGAGCTGCAGAATCGAATAGCACCTACTGTATCTACAGCCAGAGCCGCTATAAACCACGCCCCCTATAAGACACACCCACCACACCATTATGCGCACAGAATTTAACCCTAACCATAGGGGGTGTGGGTAGTGTCGTGGTAGTGTCGCGGGCCTTAACGTGGCAGACCCAGGCTTGAGTCCCCGACACGGCACTCAGGCAAACCACTGTGGACCCTTGAGCAAGGTCCTTAGCCCCCACCAACCCTTACCAAAAAGTAGTATATGCAAGTATGCTTTAAGTATGCTAATTTTAAGATTTAAATAAGACAGTATACTTTCAGTTTACAATGTACATACTTATCAGAAATATACTTAACAAAGTTTACTTGGCATTTACTAATAGATATACTAGACTTTTAACATATGTAGCTTATACTTACATTTAAACTTTTGAACAATATACTTCAATAGTATATTGTACAACAAGGTCACCAAGTAACCTGACTCAGCTGGAGCAGTATTGCAAAGAGGAGTGGGCGAAACTGTCCAAGGACCACTGCACAAAACTCATTGCTGGCTATCCAAAGCGATTGGTAGCTGTTATTGCTGCCAAAGGAGCTGCAACCAAGTACTGATTGTGACTTAATGACTTAGTGTGAATACTTTTGCAACGATGACATACAAACTTATGCAACCTATTCATAGTAAAGAGCGCTTATGAACAAGAACAGTGATGGATTGTTGAGTTTGTGCTATTTCCTTTCATATAAAAAGGTGAAACCCCCTTTTGCTTTGTTCTTTTCTGAGCAATTGAGTTTTGGTCATGAGTATGAATACCTTTGCAAGTCACTGTAGGTAATGTCAGTGAAAATGAAATTGTTGCTATGGTAGCAAAACCGAAAAATAAGACATCAATAGATAGTGATGGGTTAGATATGGTGATTGTGAAAAGGACGATATCATTAAACCTCTCTGTCATATTATTAATCTTTCCTTTGATACAGGGACTTTCCCAAATAAAATGAAAATAGCAAAGGTTATACCACTCCTTAAAGGAGTGATGACATCACAGTTAAAAACTAGTTTATGTTGTTGGCATTACTTTATATGTAAATACTCCAAAGAAAAAAACGGCATTTTTTACAGCGGAGTATTGTTTTGAAACACCAGGGCCCAGTATTTCAAAATTTGAATCCAGATCAAAATGATCTGGATTTCCAAATCCCTGGATTCAGGTCCACAGATCTCAGATTGATATCTGGATATTTCAAAACTTGGTGGATTGGATCAAAATGATCCCGATCCTGTTAGATGGAGATTTACAAATCCGTCCCTCCCACTGGATCATTGACAGGAAACAGGAAATGATGTCATAAAGAACTTGTCATGAGCATGTGTCTGATCAATATGATCATGTATCAGTCAACGCTGACGCTAAATCATCACTGCAAACAGTGAAACAACTCTGGCAGTCAGATTTCTTTTTCTTCTTTAACTCAGACGTTTGTTCAGCTACAGAGAAGCTGTAGTTGAGAAACAGAGCGGTCTGTAAATAGGCTACTTTTAACATTTCCATACCAATAAAGATGTTTAATAAATTATTTTAATAACCAAGACACAAATCAAGGAAGCTCAATAATAAAAGTGTTTTGTTATTTGGGAACAAGAGGTGCAGAAATGAAAATCTTGAGTTAAAGAAACTATTGAGAGTATTGAGCAGACTCAGCAGCAGAATGTCCTCTGAAAGGGACGGACTCACTCAGCTCAGAAAGAAGAGGTGAAGGTAAAGATTAAGATGCTTGACAAGCAGTTAAACTAATAAATTTATGTGAAAATGAAACATGGTTATCAATTATTCATGCAAACATTTTTATTTATGGAGCGTCAACATGTTTACTTTGTGACAGAAATTTAACTTTTTAGGATTCGTCTGTAACTGTCACTAAATTCTGAGCTATGTGCAGATTTTGTTTACTTATTTTAAATGATGGACTGCAACTACAGCTACGTTCAGATTTAAGGCCCTTTCAGATAGAACGCGTTTTTCGCCGAGTTCACCGCGGGGTAGGGCGCAGACTCGGCGGCAGACCCGGCGGCAGCAAACACGTCAGGCACGCGTTGCTAAGCGACAGACCAGGAAGTGTTTTCTCCCCGGCACGCTTCGTTGTGAGAGATGTACATCTCATGGTCGCAGCAAAGAGCTTTGCTCCAAGGGAGGAGGAGGAGATCAGCAGCAGATAAAAGGGTGGGGGTCCACCTGATCCTGATAACAAGGCAGAACGTGGGGAGTTCAGGCTCGTCCGCGAGCTGCATTCTTTCACACAGACCGCTTCCAGGTTTACTTCAGGCTGAAAAATGACCACTTTTTTTCCCTGAACTGGCCTTTCCTATTGGACGCGCTAGGATGTCGTCACAGTGCGCTGCGCCCGAATTAAAAAATGTTCAATTCGAGCGCAGCGGGGTCAGCGCCACCGCGGCGGCATGCGCCCACCTTGCGCGCCGCGGTGCTCCGCGGCATGGCGGAACGCGCTGCCGCGGCGGTACCACATACACAATGAATGGGTTTGCCGCCGTCCTCTTGCGCTTGCCGCGTTCTATCTGAAAGGGCCTTTAGGGAAATGTAGATGTGTCGTTTGTCGCACAAGCCATCCTTTCATCCCTGTTGTTGTGATGTGAAATCATGTTTGCGGGTCACCACTAAGGGGCGCTGTTCATTGTTATTGTGATGTCAGAAAGTGAAGAAGAAGAGAACATTTGGCTTTTGTAGATAGCAGAAAGTGGCAGCAACGAATAAATGCATGCACCAGGCAGAGTAATAAAAGTTCTGAAATATACAGCGGTGTTGGGACATTTTCTTGTGCATTCAGCCTAAACAACGTGCTGCAACATTTCCTCTTTAATGACATGGAGGCATGTCTGGATGATAACGGTATAAGAGACAAAAGACCGCTTTCCAGAACAAGTTTGAAAGGGTTGGAACTGTATTATTGCCTAAAGCGCTTTGAGTGGTCCACATAGTGAGTAATTTAGCGCATCGCTGGAACAAAAAATGTTGTGCATGGACACCGTTTCAAATGTGGTTACACGTCAAATCTTATAAGTGAAAAACAGGTCTCACGCAAAAATAATTTACTTAGCAGAAACAAGAGCACTATGTTTGTTGTAAATTTGGCTCCATCACAATGCGTATGAAACATTTCATTTTTTAAAATATATCATATTATTTCTTCAGTATGAAAGGAGTTGATTTATGTAACAGATTCAGAGTGAAAGATGTGTAGTTCGTGACTGCAGCTGCCAACCTCATTGTTTTCCACATCAAGATCCTCCTCAAATCCACCTCTGAGGTGGGATTATTTTAATCCCCATTTTCAGGATCAAAATGATCCAGATTTGGGCCCAAACTTTTGAAATACCCAAAAGAGCAAAAAATCTGGATTAAAGGTAGGATTGGATTTACAGATCTGGATTTAAATCTTCAGGATTAAATCTCGTTTGAAATACCCAATTTCTGATCAGATCTGAAAAAATCCAATCCACCTGGATTAATCCTGGTGGATTATTTTTTAAATACTGGGCCCTGATCTCACTTCCTCAGTCATACAGTTGGGTCCGGTGATGATATGGAGCTTTACCCGGAGACCACGTTGACTTCATTTTGATTGGCTACACCTTATTTCGCTATGACCTTATTTGGAGAATCTAGGTCAAGCTGCGGTCGGAGTTTGCTAAAGGCTAACTGCTAGCAACATGGGCACTTCAGACAGTGAGCTACGTTAATCAGACAAGACAGCATTTAGAAAATAAATAAACTTACAGGTAATGACAAGGTTGTGGTCGCCTCCCTCAGTGTTGCTGCAGAAGTTTTCTTTTAAATCCATTTGTTTGAAAATCCAGACCTGACTGCACAGAAGTTACTACTAGCTCCATACATGCAGCTGAATCAGACAGGGAGGGGGAGGGGGGGAGCGGACGGTGCATAAACCGTTAGAGAGAGGGGGGGGGCGCTGTTTACTTGATAGTGTGCTCTTATTGGAGCAATTAAATTACGTAGAATGATAGAACTACGTAGAATGATAGCCTGCTGTCTGATTCAACTGTTTGTGAGCAGAGAGACAAAGCTGACAGACCATAAACAGGAACTTTGATTCTCACTCTGGACATTCACATGGCCTCATCAGTGCATAATAGATCATATTATAAACCGAAAACCCCAGAAAAGTGAAATTTGATGTCATGGCACCTTTAAAGCCGGAGATAAACATAGATTTACTAATTAAAGACCTGTGTCATTACTGTCACAATTCTCAAAAATACTTGAAAAAATATTTGTGGAAAAACTAGACAGGTTCATTGAAAAAAATAGGTTGCTGAGCGAAAGCTAGTTTGGCTTTCGCTCCAATAGATCGACTTCTATAGCTGTAATGAATTTAATAGGAGACATAGCGACATCGATTGACAGAAAGAAACATACCATGGGGGTGTTTATTGACCTTAAAAAGGCATTCGACACAATAGACCATTCAATTTTATTCTCAAAATTAAATTCATTTGGTATAAGAGTAATACCTTTAGATTGGTTAAAAAGCTATTTGACCAACAGAGAACAATTTGTGGACTTTGGTGGCAATACATCTGAGTACATGCGGATTGAATGTGGAATTCCACAGGGTTCTGTGGTCGGACCTAAATTATTTATTTTATATGTAAATGATGTATGTGATGTATCTAAGTTCTTAAAATGTGTATTATTCACGGACGACACAAACTTTTACTGTTCTGGACATGACTTAAAAGCTTTGAGAAATACTGTTAAACAGGAAATGGTGAAATTGAAGAGATGGTTTGATGCCAATAAGTTAAATATTGAAAAAACAAAGTTTATGATTTTTGGTAAGAAAAGATAGAAGTAAGACGTTACTTTGCCTATAAATGGAGTCAATATTGAAAGGGTTTCTGAACTTCGCTTTTTGGGGTAATATTAGATGATGGTCTGACATGGAAAGCCCATATTGCCTATGTGAGAAAAAGAAGTTTGTGCTGATGCTGTAAGAGGAGATTAAAGCCATGGCTAATGTACAACTCTTGACCCTGGTTTACCTTTACATAAAATAAAAAATTGAAGCTTAGTACAAGAAAAATACAATAACAAATTGTAAAAACCTATAAAATGCTACCATACACTCAATACAAAATCTGTAACACTTATTCATGTTCACAGTGCTATTTACAGATAGTTAACATTTTGGTTGGGTTTCAGCTAAAACTTAAAGGTAGAGTCCGAAGTCCCCCTCTGTTTCTGTTTGCAAACAGCAGCATTCAAACTTAGCACCCCTCCTTCTCAGCCTGATGGCCACCTCATTCTTCAAACTATTCAGCTTCAAGCCTCTCCTTCAGAGCTCAGAAGGGTAAAAGCCAAACTAATATTAGCCCAAGTTGCATTATCTAAAGCTCTTGCCTTCGGTGCATACACTGTTTTTTCTTTCTTTCTTTCTTTTCCCTTCGAGAGTTCGAGTGACTGGCGTCTGCTCCAACCATGAGCTTATTCCCACACGGTGTCATGTCCTTAGTTCTGTCATTGGCTGGTGACATAAACAGAAATCTCCACCCAGAAACGTCCCGAACACCACAAAACAAAGCTAAAGAGTGAATTACAGGCAGGGGGAGAGAGTTGCATTGCATTGCAAACGCACCACGGCACGTGAGTAGAGGCCCAAAGGCGCAGTTTGAGACGGATTTCCACTTGCACAAATCTAACGTTTATTTTCAGGGGGAAAATGTCGGACTCTACCTTTAATCCTAAAAGTGAAGGTTTTAAACTCTGAAATAGTCTTAAGTTCAGGGCCCAGTATTTCAAAAATTTGAATCCAGATCAAAATGATCTGGATTTCCAAATCCCTGGATTCAGGTCCACAGATCTCAGATTGATATCTGGATATTTCAAAACTTTGGTGGATTGGATCAAAATGATCCCGATCCTGTTAGATGGAGATTTACAAATCCGTCCCTCCCACTGGATCATTGACAGGAAACAGGAAATGATGTCATAAAGAACTTGTCATGAGCATGTGTCTGATCAATATGATCATGTATCAGTCAACGCTGACGCTAAATCATCACTGCAAACAGTGAAACAACTCTGGCAGTCAGATTTCTTTTTCTTCTTTAACTCAGACGTTTGTTCAGCTACAGAGAAGCTGTAGTTGAGAAACAGAGCGGTCTGTAAGTAGGCTACTTTTAACATTTCCATACCAATAAAGATGTTTAATAAATTATTTTAATATCCAAGACACAAATCAAGGAAGCTCAATAATAAAAGTGTTTTGTTATTTGGCAACAGGAAGTGCAGAAATGAAAAAAATCTTGAGTAAAAGAAACTATTGAGAGTATTGAGCAGACTCAGCAGCAGAATGTCCTCTGAAAGGGACGGACTCACTCAGCTCAGCAAGAAGAGGTGAAGGTGAAGATTAAGATGCTTGACAAGCAGTTAAACTAATAAATTTATGTGAAAATGAAACATGGTTATCAATTATTCATGCAAACATTTTTATTTATGGAGCATCAACATGTTTACTTTGTGACAGAAATTTAACTTTTCAGGATTCGTCTGTAACTGTCACTAAATTCTGAGCTATGTGCAGATTTTGTTTACTTATTTTAAATGATGGACTGCAACTACAGCTACGTTCAGATTTAGGGAAATGTAGATGTGTCGTTTGTCGCACAAGCATCCTCATCCACAAGGAGAACATTTGGCTTTTGTAGATAGCAGAAAGCGGCAGCAACGAATAAATGAATACACCAGGCAGAGTAATAAAAGTTCTGAAATATACAGCGGTGTTGGGACATTTTCTTGTGCGTTCAGCCAAAACAACGTGCCGCAACATTTCCTCTTTAATGACATGGAGGCGTTTGTCTGGATGATAACGGTATAAGAGACAAAAGACCGCTTTCCAGAACAAGTTTGAAAGGGTTGGAACTGTATTATTGCCTAAAGCGCTTTGAGTGGTCCACATAGTGAGTAATTTAGCGCATTGCTGGAACAAAAAATGTTGTGCATGGACGCCGTTTCAAATGTGGTTACACTCTTCAAATCTTATAAGTGAAAAACAGGTCTCACGCAAAAATAATTTACTTAGCAGAAACAAGAGCACTATGTTTGTTGTAAATTTGGCTCCATCACAATGCGTATGAAACATTTCATTTTTTAAAAATATATCATTATTTCTTCAGTATGAAAGGAGTAGATTTATGTAACAGATTCAGAGTGAAAGATGTGTAGTTCGTGACTGCAGTTGCCAACCTCATTGTTTTCCACACATCAAGATCCTCCTCAAATCCACCTCTGAGGTGGGATTATTTTAATCCCCATTTTCAGGATCAAAATGATCCAGATTTGGGCCCAAACTTTTGAAATACCCAAAAGAGCAAAAAATCTGGATTTAAAGGCAGGATTGGATTCACAGATCTGGATTTAAATCTTCAGGATTAAATCTCGTTTGAAATACCCAATTTCTGATCAGATCTGGAAAAATCCAATCCACCTGGATTAATCCTGGTGGATTATGTTTGAAATACTGGGCCCTGGTGACCAAACAAATAAGAACGTGTAACACTGAGTAAAGAAAGTAAAACGATTCCCCAGAAAAGGAAAGAGGAAGAATTCATGAGTCTTTCTGTTGTTGCACAATAAAGAAATTGTTGTATTTTGGATCACAATTCATTTTCATAAAGTTCGTTGAACCTTTTCTTTTGTGGTCAGTAGATGGTACAGACCTCACAGGGCACCATTGGGGCTGGGGCACCCCTGATGCTGTAACCCACAGATTCAAGGGGCTTATTGCTTTTATAAAACAGTTACCTTAAATAAAAATAATGACACAAAAATAAACAATTTATGGGTAATAATGAAACAGTACAATTGAGAACTATTTGTTGTCACACCATGTAAGATTGAGTGGACAGCATGGTTGCTAAGCAACTCAACTTGTCCCTAAGTAGAAGGGTATCTCATAACACAAAGATATTTTCCTACGATTTGGCCTGTCATCAACGTAAACGCAGTTTTACCTTTTTTTTTGTCATTTTCTTTTTCCCTTTGTTTTAATTCGCAAGTACTTTGTTTTGACTGAGCTCTTGCAATTCCTGCCTTTTCAAAAAAGCACATTGTGTTGAATGAAAGGTGTTAAATTGTCATTTTGTGTTAAAGGTGTTAAATTGTCATTTTATATTATTGGCTGATTATATTTGTGCGAGCATCAGTATTTCAGTTTAGAATTAATTTTGAATGCATTTCCCACAGGTTTTAAATGTAAAACTAAAAATTTTGACTGTTTTCCCTACCTTTTGAGGGATATTAGGAATTTTAAGTTATATTCTCCCTAATTGTAAGTTGTGTAATGTCAATATTTATAAGTCAACATTGAGATAATTTAACGCAACTGCATATTTGATATTTATTTTATGTTGAAGCATTTGAAAACATCACTTAAATGTTTTTGTGTAATCTGTTACAAAATAACTTTTGAGTTCTGTGAACTTATGGTTTACAGTGTAACTTGGGTGGACAGAGAAGAGAGATGCCAAACGAGGAGTAATTGATGATCTGTTAAAGGTAATAGCTACAACTTTTTCGTCAAAACAATGGGCCTCATGCAAATACCATTTGTACAAACAAATCCATTCTTATATGGTTTGTACAAATGATTTAGAAGAAAATGCCCCATTCAGAAATTTTCTTGTATTTCTAATCTTCAATCAGGCACAAACAAATTTCACGAGTGCTCCATACTTGTGTGGGGAGTCTTGCACAATTAATTTGCCGTTATTCAAACCTAGTTTTTTCACTAAAGGACTATATTTGTTGTTACTTAGAAGCAAATGTGTATTTTAAAATCCAATTCAGGGTTAAAATAGGCTACATCATTATGTATAATGTAACTCTGCGATTATTAATTACATTTTTATTTGCAGTCTGAGTGATAACAAAGGTCATTGTTAAAATGAAATAATTTTATTAGAAGATTATTATGTTTCAGGTGATAAAAAAGAAAACTGATGCTTTAGATCACCTCTTTGTCTGACGATTGGCCATTTCACTTTCAGCCAGCATGTTGGTGTCCACAGGACACTGGTTTAATTTGTTGTCATTTTGTCAAAAGAAAGTAAAGTCAGTGAGGTGTAGGTAAGATCAGGCTACTATAAAATTGAAATAACACATCAAACCGAAAATGACTAGAAAGTTCAGAAAGAAGGTTCAGCAACAATTGCCGCTTTGCAATTCTTCCAACGGTAAGACATGCATTATATAATTCAGTTCACTTCATTGTGCCAGCCTTTACATGCAGTTGTGTGTGTGATGAAAGGAGAAAATATAAATATATTAATTTAGCACTCGCAAAGTGATTTATCAACCGTGAGATGCATTGCCTTGCTGCATTTTTTTTAATCTATTTTAGTACGTCTGACAAGCAGGTGCAAATTGCAGCTTTGCGCACAAAAGGCTGCAGCTTCTGAAGACAGTCCTGAAACGTACATATCTGATTCAAAATCATTTTCATGACCAGTGGGGGCAATATATTTATTTTTCATTGTTAAATTCAATCAAAATCACCACAGAAAACACCTCTAGGCTATTTAACAAATATTCTGGACAAGTGAAACAGAAAGTTTGCAGCCACTGTGGAGCTTAATGAGAACTAAGACGCATTAATTGTGTCGTTTTATTTCCCCCTTTTTGCCAACGTCACATTTTAACTTGGATTTTAGCGGCTGGACAGGATCACAGTCATCTGGCAGCCCAAGCCTCTGAAGTCGTTGACATTGTGCCAAACTGCACGCCTCCTGCGTAATAGAAAGCATATCAGAGCTGCACTTTCATTTGTTCAGCAACTGCTGATCCATGTCCTCATAAACTGGACACCTCTGACACTCTACATAGATACCTGTTCTATTTAAATATATTTACATTTTTGTATTTATCATACTCATTTTAAATTATATTTTATCTCCTTCCTCCGCTAATATCTCCCTTTGTAGAATTAATTTCCTTTTGCGTTGTTGTCTCTCACAATTCGCCACACGTAAAACCCGCATTCATATAGGGGCGTTTCCAACACGTTTCCATCCGCTGTCATTTGCTCTATCACTCTTTGTAAATCACCCGCAAACCGTGGTTCAGCCCCTTGCACAAAATTCCATATTGCATGGGCAAATTGCTACAAGTAAATTTTGATCTCAATAAATCT